>MSJI02000552.1:98039-174105 GCA_001931905.2 Cladosporium sp. IMV 00045 | reverse complement strand
ATTTTCATCTCCGGGGATGGGACTTCGGCACCGGTGTCCGCGTCTTTAATGGTCAGCACGCCCGAATTAATGGCCGTGGGATCAAATGGTGTGTCCCAGGTCAGAAATGTTATGGCGTGCTTGGGATCGCTATTGCGAATGGTGCAGGTCACCGAAGAATTGACCGATCCAGCCGAAAGTTCGACTTGCAGTGGATTGGTGGAGCCCATGGGTTCAGGTGTGGCACTCCAAGTGCTGTGCGACGATGGCGGCAGAGGACGGTGGATATGAGTTGATGTTGCTGTGGATAAGTAGAGGAATCCGGCGAGAAGTGCTCGTGCCGCCATGTGAGATCTTATGCGATGTCAAGTGGGTTTTGCCGAGGAAGCTTGATATATACTAGAGCGGAAGACAAATGTAACAAGTTGCCGAGGGTGAGTTTGTGTTATGATGGAGGGCCTGAAAACGCTCTTTGAGGATTGCAGTGCACGAGTGGAGGAAAGGTGGATTTGTTATATGATGAGTACCAATTCACCAAGGACGTTCAAGCCGTGGCAGGAATGTAGCGTATCCCTGCCGCTCACGTCTGATGTTTCTGTTTGGTATCACCAGTACGACATGAGCCCGCTCTCGGAAGGTCCTCGGTCATTGAGTGCGTCAGTGGCAGGGTAACGTCGATGTCGCACAGCCAGCAAGGTGTCGAGGCTGCGTAGGTTGACGGACGCGTCTCTTCTTTGGAGATCGATCGCGAAGACGCACGCCTGCATGCTGTACATGCAGTCTCGAAGATGAAGATGATGTCGAGGCTGGCCGGTGATGCGAATGCGAGGAAGGAAGGCGGGTGGCAGCGCCGCCTCGGTCCTCCCGGCGGCCAGCCTCTCACTCTGTCTTGACCTCAGTTGTTCCAGACCCTACCCCATCCCACTCTCAGCAGTCTGCTATTTTCATTGCATATGTGTAGCTACGCGGCGGCGACATGCACATACGGTTTGGTATGCGGATCTTACTGCTGCCGCTGCTAATGCTGCCACCAGACAAGTAACAATCCGTTGCACTCCCACCATCTCCATCAGTACCTTACACTGCTGCCTCAAGCGGAGATATCTCGCCACAGTCTGGATGTTGTGCCTCCGAGATGACTACCCTGAGACCTTGTCTTGGAATGCGAACGGCCAGATTCCCTGTCCAGCTGGGCAACCCACAACAAGCGCCGAGTCTCCCTATTGTTCGAACCATTCTTTGGCTTCGTGGCGAAAGCATCCTGCAAAATCACGAAGTATCCTGCGACGAATTCCCCTACTAGGCATTGAGCATTTTCAGATGCTTACGAGCTGTATACGAAGGCGTTCGATGACTGTCATGCACCGTTCATAGGGCTTTGCATTGCGGTCTGCTGTGAACGTGCGCTAGACATCCCCGCCTTGCTTACCAACCTCCAACGGCTGAACTTCCAATTCGCACTGCTTCATACGACTGATGTCTGCTCACATCCTCGATCTCTGGCGAATACGGGCTGAAGCGACGGCATAGTAACCGTCATGAACACGTAAACATTGTCGGTGGTTGTAAGATGATCTGGCACGATCTTCGGACTCAGAGGATGCGGGAAATCGAGTAAACACAACAGCTTCGCATTGGGCTATGCTTTGGAGGAGATTCATTTGCCATACCATGTTGATATCAGGCCAATCACAAAAGAATCTCTCTCATGACAGACCACTTGCAATTGCTGGTCTACCCCAGTGGCGACAAACATCCAAGCCCGAGTACCGGTCTCGATCCTGTCCCCCACAAACGCGGCGATGAAGGCGAGTCAGGCGAAACAGGCGTGCTTGTCTCACAGGTCTCATATTTGTCCAGTGGACGTACGGCGGCCTGGCGGCTTCATCATCCCGGCCACCCAGGACATCCGCCGAAGCTGCAGAGATGCCGAATCGACTGATGAACTACGCCTGTGCGAACAGTTCTGGCCTGTTCACATTTCATGCAGCAGACATGGAAACGGCCTTGCATGTGTACGCCAGCATGACGAAACGAAATCAGCAAAGAGATCAGCAGTGCTTCAGGCTGTAGGAAAACAGGTAGGTACAGGGCTGGACATTGCAACGCCCCTAAGATGGGAGCATGCAGGGTTCCCGGAAACCGATCTCGACCAAACCACGCCTTTGGCTCGCAGCCTCACAAATCCCACATCAGACCCTTGGTTTTGTTGGAAAATTTCCAAACTACTGCCCATTCATGTTGCTTAGCCGTTGTCGGGCGTTTTTCGCGACGACCCGGGCCATGTCTCACATCTATTGCCGATCCCTGGCCATCTGATTTCACTACATCGAGCAAGCCGCTATACCACTCCGCTTCCTGCCTCAACCCCATCTTTACTACTTGCCGAGTCCAAGCGTCGCAAGCCCGCAACAATGTAGGAGGCTGCAAGCAGAAACAATTGCTGGGCATGAAGAGAATGGTCAAGACAAGCCATGTCATAGACAAGTTTTTCCTCCAGCCTTTCGACGAGTATTAGTTCACGAGCATTCGCTCTTGCATCCCCGTCTTCATTCTGAGTCAAAGCATCTCTTCTCCTCTTAAGCAAAGCATTCATCCTTGGCTAATCCTTCGCATCCTCATCCCCTCCGCATCCTCACGCCCTTCGCATCCCCAAGCGTCATCCATCACATCGTTACAACATGAAGTTGTCGATTGCCTACAGCGCTCTGTTTGCGGCAGCCACCAGCGCTGCTGCAGTTCCGTTCTGGGCAGGCGGCCCCAACAGCAACCCCATCTTTGTCACTCTCACACGCATCAGCGGCACCAAGGTCCGCGCTGCTGTGACTAACCGCGACGACACCGAATACAACCTTTTCATCCGTGGCACATTCCTTGACGAAGTACCCATCAACAAATTCCACGTGCGGACCCAGGACTCAAACGCCAGATTTTCCGGTATTGTTCAACGCCTGACATACGAAAACCCTGCGCCCGAATCCTTCAGGCCTATCCACCCTCACGAGACCCTCGCCATTGAAGTCGAGCTTGCTGAACTGTACGACTTGGACGTCGATGGCCCCTACGATGTCTCGACAAAGGGAAGAATTTACTACGCCGAAGCCAACTCCACTGAATTGACCGGCAAGGCTATGACCTTCAACAGCAACAGACTGTCTTTCAAAGTCGACTCGTTCAAGGCACACATGCACTCAAAGGCCGTTGACAAGATCGCCAGACGCACCGAGATTCAGAACGACTGCTCGGGCGACCGTCTCGACGCGATCACCAACGCGCTTGACAATTGCCAAGTACTCGCCACTAACGCGGCTGCCAACGCCACCGGTGGCGACGCCGGCAAGTTCGAGGAATACTTCATGACTACCGACAACTCAACTCGCAAGACCGTCTCCGATCGCTTCAACGCCGTGGCCCAGGACTGCAACACCACCGCCAGCGGCGACACTCGCACTTACTGCACAGATGTGTACGACGGCTGCTCCTCGAACGTCCTGGCCTACACTCTCCCGGCGTACAACTATATCGCCTACTGCCCTCTGTTCTTCGACAACCTCCCGGCCTTGACCGACCGTTGCCACAACCAGGACCAGGCCACCACCGTCTTGCACGAGGAGACTCACGCTCCTGACGTCTACGCCCCTGGTACCCTTGACAATGCCTATGGCTACGATGCAGCAATGGACCTCTCAGCGGATGCTGCTCTTAACAACGCGGATACCTATGCTCTATATGCCAATGGTGAGTGTCCTTCTTGTAAATCCTTCTCGAAAATGTAATCTTTACTGACCATCCAACAGCGCTATACGCCAACTGCTAATCGCATCGCATAGACGGCTCGGTGACAGGTTGATACGATTCAGGATGATTGCATTTTTCTTTCATTGTATATGCTTGGTGTTTATTCATTACAGATACCACGACGGTTCATGGTAGCATCTTATTGGCGTTGGGGAAGGGGACCTGTTCATCTGACAGGCGGCTCTCACGAGGTTTATGCGTGTCGGCGTTTGGATGCTTTGCTTTTGGGGAGGAATGAGCTTGCTTTTAGATACCATTTATCAATTAAGGACTTGGTTGAATTCGTCAGATTTGGCTTTAGCGTGCATCTTTTATCGACCGATTGGTTTCTGGGATCTAGCTTAGAGAAGATGATTTTGCCGAATGATCAAGCTTACCCCAACCCTAACCCTGCAGCTTCTTTCATCCCGGTCTTTCTCGAAGTGTTTTCTCCGTCTCCTGTCGACTACTACGACAACATGCTTATTGGATCCATGAAGCTTCGGATCAAGAATGAGGGAATCACCTTTTTTGAGCAACGTGACCTTCTCAACGCAGAAAACTGCTAAATTAGGAGACCAACACAAGGCTTCAAGCAGAGCATATCACGAACACCTCAAATCTACAAATGGACGTGCAGCAAGCCAACAACAAACACAAGCAATACAATGCAGCATTGGCACATATTTGGCGACATCTCCAATTGTTCTGCAGACGTTCTAGAGGTACACTCGATCTGCTTCCCTCGAATGGATGATCTGAAACAAGATCTTCGGGTGGCTTGAGACACTTGCGTAAGTGTCGTCTTGTCGTTGCTGGGAGTTTTGGGAGAGTGGCGTTGTTAAGGTTGGGAACCAAGCTTTGCTGTGTATAGCAGTATACAGGACAGTACTTGGGTGCGTGCAGTACATTGCAATTGTGGTATTGCGATGTCATCGTCGTTAATTTTAGTTGGATCATGTCAACGAGCAGGCGTCGGGAGTTGGGTGAGGCGGATGCATCACATCCTCGATTCCACGCCCGTCGGAGAAACAAAACAACTACCTTCCCATCCTCGTTAGTTGCATTCGAGGTACGATGGAGAACCGGAGATTTGTTGCTCAACATGTACAGATTAATTCCGCGAGCATTCACACCCTGATGGACACGGTCTTGCCGAGCATTCAAGACGCAATTCCGAGCCAGTATTGCAGAGAGGACTAACCTCTGGACTGACTTGGTCTATCGAAATCTTGCAGTAGGATCCTTGGAGTAGATCTTGTCGGCTGGTATAGCATCCTTGTCCAATTTTGCCGACGTGGAGAGATTGTCCAGAGGCAGTATGTTGAATTTCCCGAACGAAGAATGAAGACCCTCGCCACCCGCGCTGCACAATGGCTCGGCGCTCGATATCGCCGCCCATGGCCAGGCACAAGATTTCTCCTTGAGCTATGGAAGCCATTTCATAAGGCCATCAGTCTAGTCGAAAGCCGAGGATGTTGTAGAGGTGTTGCCCTATGCTCACTCCTGCCATGATTGGTGTTCCTGGAGATTGTGGGCCACCCTAGCAAAGGCACGCAAGGACAGTAGTCTGCTTCTTTGAAGTGCATGACCTCCTATCACGCTCGATTGACATCTGCAAGAGATAGTGCTTTGCATGGGGAGTGTTGTGTTATCGGCTTGGCCAAACTCGTCACCTGCTCAACTGGGTATCGAGCGGCCCGCCCTGAGACACGCCTGGCCACTCAGCGTTATTTGATCCTCCCGCAGTGCGCACGTCCACTTAGCTCATCCTTCTCTGCCTTCTTCTTTCGTCCATCCACTACTGCACAGTATTGCGACTACTCATCACAAGTCGTTATTTGACAATATGGCGCGGTCGAAAAGTGCGCGTCAGGCGTGCCTGGCTAATATCCTGCCTTGCGATCGTCGCCAATGGTCCCGCATAGTCGACGGATCGGGCGTGTCTTGGGGCTCCACGACCAGGTTGGCGATATCAGAGACACCCAGCACGAGCCGTGAAGATGTGCTGGGGATACGGCTCGCTTCCAGCACCTACTTGGGCGGTGGTTGAAATGTACTTATAGGGCCCGTCATGGCACCTCGAGTTCGTTTGGGCACGCTTTTCTGTTCTATCTCATTTCATCGTCACCACAATCATGGGTGGCGCTCTCAAATACTTGTCGCTTGCTGCGGCATTAATCTCTCCCCTTGTGAGAGCACAAAACCTTCCTGAGGCACCTGTGGTACAGGGTGCATACATTGTCGAACTTGCGGAAAACAATGTGAGTCTTGATGCCTGCCATTGAGGTCTGAATCGGATCTAACAATCATGCAGGAACCAGCCATACTGTACAACAAGCTTGATCAATCAGGCAAGAAATACAAGCACCGCATGGATCTATCATACAACCTTTTCAAGGGTGTATCATTCAGACTAGACGACCTCGCTGCAGAAGAGGAGATCGCGAAGCAGATTGCCGAAATGCCCGAAGTCAAGCACCTGTGGCCGGTTCGCGAATATCCCATTCCCGATGACACGATCGTTTGGACCGGCAACAGCAATTCTGCTGCTCCGGAAGAATCCTACCTGCACAAACGCCAGGAGTCTGGCAACGACACCTACTCTACGCACGTCATGACCCAAGTGGACCAGCTCCGCGCGGACGGAATCAGAGGCGCTGGCATCAAGGTCGCCGTAATCGACACTGGTATCGACTACGACCATCCTGCTCTTGGTGGTTGCTTTGGAGAAGGCTGTCTTGTCAGCTTTGGCACCGACCTTGTGGGCGACGCGTACCGTGGTGGTTCAACACCTCCTCAGCCTGACGACGATCCTGATGATTGTGGCGGCCACGGCACGCATGTTGCTGGTATCGTAGCTGCGCAAAACAACGACTACGGCTTTACTGGTGCTGCGCCTGATGTTACATTGGGTGCCTACCGTGTTTTTGGCTGCTCTGGAAGTGCAGGCAACGACGTTCTCATTGCAGCTTTCAACCAGGCGTACGAGGATGGCGCCGACATAATAACTGCATCCATTGGTGGCGCCTCTGGCTGGACGGAGGACCCTTGGGCCGTTGCTGTCTCTCGAATCGTCGATGCAGGCACTCCTTGCACGGTCTCAGCAGGAAACTCTGGTGACCAGGGACAATTCTACGCAAGCACGGCCGCTAATGGCAAAGGTGTCGCAGCGATTGCCTCAGTCGACAACACACAGGCTCCTGCGATCCTGCTCAATGCTACTTACGACGTCGGTAACTTGACCTCTGGCACGTTCGGCTGGACTGAAGGCACCCCGTCTGAATGGGGCAACATCTCGCTTCCTCTTTGGAGCGTCAACTACAACACTAGCGACCCTGCCAACGCTTGTGAGCCTCTGCCTGATGACACACCCGATCTTTCTGACTACCTCGTGTTGATCAGGCGTGGATCTTGCACGTTTGTGCAGAAGGTCCAGAACGTTGTTGACAAGGGTGCAAGATACGTCATGTTCTACAACAATGCTGCCGGATCTACCTCTGTCACAGCAGAAGTTGAAGGCCTCACTGCTGTAGGAATGACGACTGCCGATACTGGCGCACAATGGATCGACTTTCTTGCGAACGGCACCGAGGTCGTTGTGAATATCATCGACTCTGAGTTCGCGGAGCAGTACCCCAGCACCCGCGACAACACTGCAACCGGTGGTTTCTTGAGCACTTTCACCTCGTGGGGTCCTACCTATGAGCTTGACTTCTACCCTCAATTCTCTGCACCGGGTGGTCTCATCCTTTCCACCTACCCTCTGGAGCTCGGTGGATACGCAGTACTCTCCGGTACCTCAATGGCCTGTCCTCTAGCGGCTGCCGTTTACGCTCTCGTTGCCGAGGTCAGAGAGACTTTCGATCCGGCTACACTCGAGTCCGTCATCGCTTCTACAGCCAATCCGAACCTCTTCCACAACGGTGTTGCTCCCTCACCTTTCCTGGCACCTACTACCCAGCAGGGTGCTGGTCTCATCCAGGCTTACGACGCTGCCCACGCCACCGCTCTTCTGAGCGTTGGGAGCATCAGCTTCAACGATACTGACAACCTGGTTGAGTCTGCCGAGTTCACCATCCGCAACCTTGGCGACGATGACATTACTTTTGAGCTCTCTAATGTCCCGGCTGGCACTGCCTATACTCTCGGCTCTAACAGCATTTACCCACAGGAGTTCCCCAACGAGTTCACTAGCCAGAGCGCCTCCCTTTCCTTCTCTGAAGGCGAGGTCACTGTTCCAGGCAACGGTGAGGCCACCATCCAGGTCTCCCCTTCACCTCCTACCGAGCTCAACACCGCCCGCCTCCCTGTCTACAACGGATACATTGCCCTCAATGGGTCTGACGGCAGCTCCCTCTCACTCCCCTATCTCGGTGTGGCCGGCAGCATGCGCGACGCGACTGTCCTTGACAGGCAGAGCACTTATCTGACCCGCACGACCGACGAGGACTTCAATCCTGTCGATCCAGGTACCGTCTTCACCATTCCTGGCCGCAACTCGACAGGAGGTAGCAATATCTCCTACCCTGCCATCGCCGTCAGCCTTGCCCTCGGCTCGCGTTTGATCGAGGTCGAAGCCCGTTCCACTGACAGCAACTCGACTCTCGGCAACATTTACGGCTTCCCATCCGAGTACAACCCACGTGGCGCCACTGTATCACGCTGGAACGGGCTCCTCGCCAACGGAACCCTCGTTCCCGCCGGCTCCTACCAGCTTGTCACTCGCGCCCTGCACATTTTCGGCGACCCTGACAATGGGAGCGACTACGACGTCGCGACCAGCGTGCCCTTCGGCATTAGGTACACTTGAGTTTGATTTTTGTTGTCTTTGAAAAGATTTGCATTGCATAAGAGGCGTTTTGGGGAAATTCACTTCTGCATATTTGCCAGGCTGATGACTAGAAGAAGCCTTGGATTTGTTGAAGAGCATAGTGATGCATGATGCATGAGCATGATTGTCATGAGGATATTTGGAGTACAGCACATTCTTATATATTTCGAGAACGGTGCTTAGAGCACGTTATCTTCTAATTCGGCATTTTCTTTCAAGATTATTAGTCCACCTCCACGTCTCACTTGTCGGGCCGACTGCTTTCTACCTGGTGTCGCGCTGCATGCAATCCACGAAGCTGCGTCCTGGAGCGCTCTCCTTACGAGCTACAGGCTAGCTACAGCGCTCTACAGCCCTGGTCTCATATATCGCTGCTGGGATGCTACTATGGCTCAGCCTCAACGACCAATCGCCAAAACAACCGTTAATCGCACCCGTCCAAGGATGTCAGCCAAGGACAACTCCCCTCAGAGGTCAGCAAGTATCGAGACTGCCGAAGGTTGTGAAGATATTCCGGCCCCCATTTGCGATGAAGCGATCGAGGTCGTCCAGCAGGAAGCTCAGTCAGCCAATGTGGACCATTCTTCCAAGGATGATTCACAACATGAAACGGAAAGCGAGACCGTTGTCAGCGATGATGCGAAGAGCGAACTGTCTGGCAGCACACTGGCGGCCGAGACACCTTCATTATTCGAAGCCAAGACAAAACAAGACACCTCATGGGGAGAATTATCCCAAGGATGGGAGATATGGGGAAGCAGTAGCGGCGTACCATACTATGTCGACCTCAAGAACCGGATGATGGCATCGGACCGTCCCAGATCGATTTCTGAAAACCATGATGGCGATGAAAAGCCAACTTCAGGCTTTGAAGTCACGGGATCCCATCCGAAGCGTCTGTACTTCGTCGATGACGAAGGTATAATGACTACATGGCATCAGTCAAAGCCCCCAACTGTGTGTCGCAAAACACAATCCGATCTACCTGACGGATGGGAGGCGCGTAGTACCCAGGCCGGACGTCGATACTACGTCGATCACAACAGCAGGGCTACTACCTGGCTTCACCCAGATGTCATTACCAAGTACGGCATCCAACGTCAAAGGCTGCCTCCGGGATGGGACCTGCGCACAACAGGAATTGGCCGTACATACTACGTCGACCAAAACAGTCGGAGAATGACATGGCATCATCCAAACTCACCCGCTAGGCATCTTCAGAAAGGCACAGATCTGCCTGAAGGATGGGACGTGCACAAAGACGAGAGCGGCCGCCTGTAATTCGTCGATTACACCTGCAAGACGGCGTTCTGGTATGATCCAGATTACTTGTACAAACACTACAACACACATCGAATGCTGCCGTCAGGATGGGAAGTACGGATAACCAAAAAGGACAGACCGTACTTCGTCGACCATAACACCCAGTCAACATCATGGTTTCATCCCGACCCCGCGCCCGAAAACCAGGTGCCGGACTGTGATCTGTCACCTGGGTGGGAGAAACATCCGGACGCAACAGGCCAGACCTTTTGCTTTGACCGAGATACGAAAACGCGCACGAGACGACGCCCGGGGGCGGGGGAGGTACATTGGTGGGGCAAAGAAGAAAGACATGGGCATACCACACAGGAGAGAGAGAAAGCCGAGTCTTGTTGGGTGACTGGCATTGGCTGTTGTGGGATTTTTCGTCGTGGCAGAAAGTCTGAGAAGAGAAGCATCATCTCGAGGAAGCTCCGCATGACTTTCCAAAAACTTACAAACAGAGGGGAGAAGACAACAGTATCCTCATCATCAGAAAAGCACTGAGCATTCATCGTCAAACCTCCTTCAACCTTTGAAAGACAACCAAACACCACCCAAAAAGCAACGAGCAATCCCACACACCAATCGACTCCCAACTCCCAGATCCCAATCCGCACTTCAATCTCAAGCCCCTCCCTATCAAATCACAAACTCCACAAACCACCTCCCCCGATCAACCAAATACCCCTCCCCATCAAACTCCACCCCCTCCCCCTTCAACAACGCCAATTTCGAACTCTGATTCTGCCCACTAGGAGCCTTCTCCCAATCCCCCTTGAAACCTCCCAAGTAACCGTTGGCGGCGATGCAGCGGTGGCAGGGCTATGGCAAAGCGATCAGAGATCAAGAACGACAGTTGACCTTCGATGTTGTGAGAGAGAAAGAGAGGGACTCACCACTTCCGGCGCGAACGGATTCCGCCTCAAAGCCCCTCCCACGGCGCGAGGGGAGGATTGCAGGGCGGACGCCATGGCTGCGTAGGAGGAGACGCGGCCTGGGGGGATTTGCTTGAGGAGGGTGTAGACTTTCTGTTTCGCCTGGATGTTAGGTTCGGTTTGATGTGTTGTGTGGGCATGGCGGAGTTGCGGATCAGGCTTGGAAGGGGGTGAATGTACCTCTTGGAACTCAGTGACGGCCATGATGGTGATTTCTTCGATGGAATTTTGGTTTTGATTGATCTGGACGGGGAGGATGGGATGATCGAAGCTGGACAGTGGTTGTTGTCGATTTGCGAAGGAGTGGTTTGTCGAATCGCCAGTTGCACTGACTGTCGGATACAATAAGTACGTGGTCGTCTTATATAACGAAAGTGATGCGCGCCAACCGGTACCGAGTAGCTCTTGACTCACATAGTTGTCTGCCTAAACATCATTACAAAGCAACGATTCTGTTCTTACTGTTGATGTCAAACCAACTAGTGAGAGTGGCACAAGCGTTGCTCTCGAATTGACCAATCAGCGTTGTTCACAGGTAGGTAGGTTTTGAGGGACAAACGTTCAGGTAACAACATCGCATTCGGAATCGACGCATTTGTATCACTGTATATGTCCAAACATGTAAAGCTATGTGTTTGTCATTCCGCAATGCTGTCAAAATTGCCGAAAGCGTAGAATCGAGAAAACCACGTCCCACCTTCACTCTCAAACACTCTCTCAGTGGACAGGCTTCAAATCATCGCTATCTCTCGACGAAATTAACATATATCGGACGGGACTTGCCTACCGCAGGGTATGTGTGATAACGCTTCCCAATGACTGGACTCGACAATGCTGCATGTGGCGTGTGGGCGATGATGGAACGTCTTATATCGGTTGTCGAGAAAGCTGTGAACGCCGCCAAATAATCGATGTGATATGGAAAAAAAGCTTTTGTACAACAGATCCCCTTCGCTGAACGCCCAGACCTCTAGTGGCGGTTTAGCAGGTATATTCCCCAATATACATGTCTTCGAATCAGATTACAGTCCCCGCTCTTTATCTAAACATTAGATCTTGACGCTGCGGCGGGAGTTAGCATTAGTTCATGACATTCCTTCCACAGGAAATTGCAAACTTACCTCCACGGGTGCTCCTCATCACCGTACTGAATGCCCTCGATCCAGTCCTTGAAGCGCTGCGTGATAGGGCCAACCTCGACATCCGGAGTCAGGCCACAGCTCACCTTCTCATCGTTGTACTGAATGTTCCTGACCGGGCTGACGACTGCAGCAGTGCCCGAGCCGAAAACCTCGAGCATGCGACCCTCGCGCGCGGCCTCGGCCAGCTCGCGCATGTGGAATCTGCGCTCGCTCACCTTCCAGCCCTCGGGGGCGAGCCTCTCGCGCGCGAGCTGCAGGATGGAGTCCCTGACGACGCCCTCCAGAATGGTGCCGTCGAGCGGGGCGGTCATGAGCTCCTTCTGCCCATCCTTGTTGATGATGGCGGCGAACAGATTCATCGTGCCGACCTCGGTCACGAAGTCCTCGACCTTACCAGTGTCTGGGTCCACGTCTTCGAACAACCACAGGTTCTGCTGGAAGCCGCGCGACGCCGCCTGCATTTGCGGCACGATGCAGGGCGCGTAGTTGGCGCCCAGCTTGCTGTTGCCCACGCCGCCGGGCCAGGCGCGCACGGCGTATTTGGTCGCTTCCAGGTCGATGGCTTTGAAGCCGGTCGGGTAGTAGGGGCCGACGGGCGAGGCGATCACGTAGAGGAGGGCAGAGCCGGGTGGGCCCACGCCGAGGGTGCGCTGGGTGCCGATCATGTTGGGACGGATGTAGAGGGAGTAGCCACGTTCTCTGCGATTGAGTGTTAGTTCTGATGTCCTGTTCAGAAGATATTGCCGTGCATAATTTCAAGCCGCTGCTGTGACTTACGAAGGAATGAAGCGCTCCTCCATCTGGCAGAACTTCTTGATCAACTCAATGACCTTGTCACCCTCGAAAGTCGGCAGTGCGATGCGAGCAACACTCCTGTTCAGTCTCTTCATGTTCATATCCGGGCGGAACAGCCTGATGTTGCCCTGCTTGTCCTTGTAGGCCTTCATGCCCTCGAAAGCCTCAAAGGCATAGTGGAAGACGCAGGTGGCGGGGTCGAGGCTCAGGTTCTGGTAGGGAGTGATGCGCGGGTCGAGCCAGCCGTTGGAAGCGGTCCATTCAAGAGAGAGCATGTGGTCGGTGAAGAAGCGGCCAAAGACCAGGTCGGTGCTGGGCATGATCTCTTTGGGGGTGGTGGTCTTGGAGATTTGCAGCTTGGACAGGTCAATGGCCTGCAGTTTGGGGTCGGTGGCATCGGGGGCAGCGATCGCGTAGGCTCTTCGCTGGGAGAGAAGGCATCGTGGTGTGGACCAGGCGCGAGCAGAGGGAGCGGCGAGGACGCTGCGACGGGGCAGCATTTGGCGGATGGTGGAGGCCATGTTGTATCCGAAGGTCTTGGAAGACCTGGATGAAGGTATGAGGGAGGTAGAGCAGAGGATGGTGTCGCGCAATGGGAGGAGGAGAGGAAGTGTCGAATATATATGACAGATATAGATATGACTATCTCAGGTGGTATTGTGTTGTAGGGCGGGCGACTTTCCCTGCGCTTTCGGCTTTGCTGACCTGCCGGCCTCGGCCTCTGCTCAATGCGGTAGTACAATCAGGGCTGATGACACTAGGACCAAGTCCAACTACCCTGAAGATCATCTTTATGATAATTATATTCGCATGAAAACACTCTTCTTGCTCACTTTAGCCTAGCGACTTGGTTTTGGAAACAAAAGCCTAGGCTCTCGCATTGAAATCCACGAGAGCTCAAAAAACAGGCAAATCAACAATCCCGCAGTCGAACAGCTATATTACATCTCAACAAGCGACCCAATGCTCGCTCTGCCTTGATCCTCCAGCAAGCGTAGCACACCACATCCCCTCCAGCAAGAGCAAGGATGTTCTCGAACGCGCTCAAATCCTTCACCTCCAACATCTCCGCCAACTACTCCATCGCCCCGCAACCCTCCTCAACATCCGGACCATGGAAGATCTTCGACGCCAAGCGCAAATCCACCGGCAAAGCGGCCTCGATCTTCGTCTTCGACCGTAAATCTCTCGAGCCGCAGAGTGGAGGCCTGGGTAGCAGTCGGGGCGGTGGAAGCTCGTTGAAGAGCGCGCATCAAGAAGTGGTCGAGCGTCTGAAGCGCGAGGCCAGCAGTCTTGCGCGGCTGCGGCATCCGAGTATCTTGGAGTTGGCGGAGCCGGTGGAGGAGACGAGCAAGGGCGGGTTGATGTTTGCTACGGAGCCTGTGACGGCGAGTCTGGCGAGTCTGTTGGTCGAGAAGGACGAGCAGGAGAGGTCTGGTGGGGTGGGCGGGAGGGGGAGTCGGTTCGTGGTGGAAGAGCAGGATGGAACGAGACACAGGCGGGAACTGGAGATTGACGAGCTGGAGATTCAGAAGGGACTGTTGCAGTTGGGCAAAGGATTGGAGTTCCTGCACGAGAGTGCCGGGCTGGTGCATGCAAACCTCACACCCGATGCGATTCTTGTCAACGCGAAGGGAGACTGGAAAATTGCTGGTCTGGGATTCTGTGGACCACACGAGTCTTGTACCGCTGCGACCAGTCTCGTGCCCATGCAGCTTTTTGAAGTTCTCAACCACGACCCAAGACTACCAAGGGGTGTGCAATTGAATCTGGATTACACCTCGCCGGACTTTGTCCTTGACAACACTCTTGTGGCCTCTGCCGACATGTTCAGCTTGGGGCTGTTGATTCTGGCACTGTACAACTCGCCACATAGCTCACCATTAAGCACCGGCGGCTCATTATCCAGCTACAAACGCATATTCTCGAGTTCTTCAAGCGTGCCCACACAAAACAACAACTTCCTCGTACCAACTTCACATCCGCTACCCACAAAGCTGAAGACCGAGCTGCTCCCCAAACTCATCACCCGGCGACCCGCAAACCGACTGTCAGCCAAGGAGTTTCAAGAGGCAAGTTACTTCGACAACATCTTAGTCTCCACCATGCGATTCTTGGACGCTTTGCCAGCAAAAACACCAAACGAAAAGTCACAGTTCATGCGTGGCCTGCCGCGAATCATGCCACAGTTTCCCAAGTCGGTGCTGGAGAAGAAGGTCCTGCCTGCGCTGTTGGAGGAGATGAAGGATAAAGACATTCTTGCCTTGATCATGACGAACGTCTTTGCAATGGTCAAAGCGATGCCGAATGGCAAGCGTGCTTTCACCGAAAGAGTCGTACCGAGGCTGAGGGAGATCTTCCTCGCCAAACCCACAGCTGGAGCTGAAAGAGACACCAGCAAGGAAGGTGGATTGATGGTACTGCTGGAGAATATGGAAACTGCAGCGCAAAACTGTTCTGGAAAGGAATTCCGTGATAACATCCTACCAGTGATTTTACTCGCGCTTGAGAGTCCCACCCACGGCCTGGTGGATGCCGCATTGCAAACACTGCCTCACGTCCTGCCAGTTCTGGATTTCAGCACCATCAAGAACGAACTGTTCCCGGTCATTGCCAACGGTTTCGCCAAAACAAGCAGTCTGGCCATCAAAGTCCGAGGACTCGAAGCTTTCTACGTGCTCTGCGGTGGAGGACCAGACGGCAGCGACGACGACCTCAACGGGATCGGAGTGTCGGACAAGAAATCCTCATCCAGCAGCAGCATAATCCTCGACAAATTCACAGTGCAAGAGAAAGTCGTGCCCTTGCTCAAAGGCATCAAGACCAAAGAGCCCGGAGTGATGATGGCCGCCCTTCGAGTCTTCAAGCAGGTCGGGGAAGTTGCCGACACTGATTTCCTGGCCATGGACGTGCTCCCGCTGCTCTGGACGTTCAGTCTGGGCCCGCTGCTCAACTTGCAGCAATTCCAGGCGTTCATGGAGCTGATCAAGACGCTGTCGGGGAGAATAGAGAGGGAGCAGACGAGGAAGCTGCAGGAGCTTGGTAGTTCAAACGGCAGCTCGGCATTGGGTTCCAAGGCTTTCAATGCAAGATCAGCCGCGTCTTCAACCAACAACCTAAGTAACGGCGACGAAACCGACTTCGAAGCTCTCGTCTCCGGCCGCAAACCAGGCATGAACGGCAACAACAACGACCTGATGAACGACTGGGGCGCGCCAACCTCCGCGACGGCAAAACCACCCCAGCAGCAGCAACCACAATCCACAACCTCTTTCTCCTGGCAATCTCCCACCTCCCAACCTTCAACGACAACGACAGGCATGGGAGGAAACACTCTCCGCGCGCAGCAACAATTCCAAACCTCCCGCGCCATCACCCCAGACCAAACACTCTCCTCGTTCGCGAGTCTGACGCCTTCAAGCCCTTGGTCTCAGCCTCTGCAGCCTTCCGCTCCGGCGGCCTCTTCTTCTGCAGCGGGCATGCCGCTTCGACCAGCGCAGTCGAACATGGGCATGGGCATGGCGTCAAACAACCAAGGATCGAGTATCGATTGGTCTGCTGCTGTGAATAAAAGCGGTGGTGGTTTAGGAGCATCTTCTTCTGCTTCTTCTTTTGGCAATAAGGGCTTTGCCATCCCGCCGCCGCCCATGAGTCCGCAGGCTACGGGCGGTCAAGCACATCAACAACAGCAAAGGCAGCAGCAGGGGTTTCAGGGCTCGAATTGGTCGTCGACAGGCACGGGGACAGGGCAGAAATCCGGTTTGGATAAGTATGAGAGTTTGATTTAGGGCGGCGTGCTGGACTTGGATTATGATCTTACATTTCTATCAAGTCGACTGCTGTTCTATGGTTGTTTGTCCCGTCTGCGTTTGATTAGCATCTAAGATACCCTATATGTACTACTTTATCTTCCGGATGGATATCACCATCAGATCAATCAGACCATTTCTTGCTCGGGTACAACGGTGTTTCCCACTCTTCTGCTCTAAGGGAGAACATGGTTCTCAACTTCCAAGGAACAAGTCAACCGTCAAAATGATACGAACGCACTGAGATCAACAAGATCTATGCAGCAGCAGAGGCGGCAGCACGAAAATAGGTTCGATACCTAGGGAGAGTGGTCTAACATTGTGATTCTCTCCTCTGGCCGAGTTTCGGAGTCCGCCTAGGAAGACGGCCCATGGCCCATCTCGTGACCTTCCATAAAACACCTCAATCTACTCGCCGGCATGGAACCTTACGACTGGACATACGGTTCGGTCGGGGGCGCATCGCGGCAAAAGAAAGAAAGCAGTCGTCTGATATGCGCGCAACGAGACAACATTGCCCGTACCTGACGATCGCACAGACTCTACTTCAGCCGCATCATTCAGAAGCTCCCCCCTAATAGCACTCCCAACCTAACAACAAGCGATTGCGCGTTCCTATGGCAGATCCAGCCAACGCCACGTCCTCACTCTCCATGGCGAGTCCTCGGCGACCTCCATTCGCGCTGCTTGCCGTGACGTTGGACGTTTCATCAGCTTCAGCAGAGCAAGCTCTTCCCCGCATACCTTTCCCCGCAATGAGCTAGTTCCTTCAGCGTTAGCGTGGGATGGGAAGGTCGTGTGAGCTGTTTGGGACTTCATGGCCGGTCGCGTGATGCCATTGGTGAGCTTGGGGAGCGTACCAAACATGAGTACATGTACCTTTTAAGCTTGTTGTGGAGTCTATTGGAGATGAGTAATTGGGAGGAGGATTGCAGTGATGGACGTCTTTGAGAGTGATTGAGAGTACTGATAGGTCTTGATGGATGGATTGTGAATGATGGATGGATTGATTGATTGATTGGATGATGGCATAAGCCAATGGCAATGGCATGTAGATGCACAGAGCCAGATCAGGCATCGAGCTCTCGCATAGCAAGGGCAGGGCAGGAACGAGGCGGGTAGATGAGGCAAACCGCCTCGCTCCGGCAAGTGATCAGCGGTGATGAAGACATGGTCACGAGGTCTCTCTCTACCTCATCGCAGCACCCCGCTCTCCTTTGAAAGGCAGACAGAGCATGGTAAGGTAAGAAGCTATGGCCTGATGTCGCGTTGATTGACCTCGACCTCATTCTCACCTTGCCTTGCTCTTCCTCTTCCTCTTTCTCTCCCACACACATCCTCATCCATCGAGTTTGCGCGTACCTGACTAGTCAATCTTGAGCCTCGCTCATCAACTTCATCTTCACCAGCAACAACAACCTACCACTCACCACCACAACAACTTCTTCCCCTCACTACCAACCATGTCCGCAGACGTCGTCACCCAGCCCCTCAGCAAGGTCGACTCGGCCGTTGATGACACTCCGGCCTCGCCGACCGAGTCCAAGATCAAGCATCGTAGAACGAGCAGCACCGTTAGTGGCGTCTTCAACATCAACGATCTTGGTGAGTACTTTCACCCATTGAGCTGATGCTGTCATGCCTCACCACAAGAGAGCATCCACCGGATCTCGCCGGATACAACGTACTGACACGTGAGCAGAAAAGCAGAACGTCGACCTTGCCATTGCGCCTGAGACACAGAAGCTCAACTGGTGAGTGATCTCTTGCAGACTTTCATGGAGAGCCATCTCACAAGCTTTCTCTCGCCACCCCTCTCATGGGTGGCAATCCCTCCTCACCATCAAGTCTTCCCTCACTTCTTCCATCACATCATCTGACTCACCATCCCCTCACAGGAGACTCAACAAGTCACCTTCAACCGTCGAGGACCCCGACTACCTCAAGAAGATGCTCACCGAGCCTCCCATAAAGAAGATCGACCTCGTCTTCCCCCACGGTCTCGAAGTCACCGCCCGCAACCTCCGCGGCGTCACCATCAAAGACGCACTAGACGCCATCTACAAGCAGTTCAAGAAGAAGGTAAGTTCTGCCTCATGGAAAACACTTTCCACTTCTCGACACCACTTTCATCATGTACTGATTTACCACTTCTCCAGTCCGACGACGAGCTCGACAACCCCTACCTCAAGGGCTTCGAGTGGGACCGTGAAGAGTGCTACACCCGCTTCATCGTGCACCAGATGAAGACAGGCGAGAAGCCCGCTGGTGGCGAGAGCAAGAAGAAGAAGAAGAGCAAGGGCGAGGAGGCCGCCTAAGCAGTTCCATCTCTCTCTCGGACGAACCCGACGCAGAGAATCCCCGGTCGGCTGCGATCTCGATCACTCGTTTCAGATCGTGCGAAGCTGAAGTCCGGCTGCGTTGCGGGAGGCTTTCTCTCGATGAGAAATGCAGAGATGTGACTTTCTTTTTTCTTTTTTCTTTTCGATGGCCTGGAGCCTTTTTACTTTCCAGGCATCGCATGGCCAGTGTGAGAAGCGCCTTTCAGAGGAAGTGGAAGATGGCAGATCCCGGCGACATTGACAGTCCAGTAATTCTGCGGTGATTCTTGTTGTGGGATGTGCTTCTTCTTTGTCCGGTGTACTGCTTACCTTACCCTAGCTAGACCATGGCGAGACGTGTGTTATGATGAAATGGAAGAAACGATCCTTTTTGACTGATTGGACGAGTCTCTTGTCTTCACTCACGTTTGCGTGTGAGTTTGTAAAAAAGTGGACGTTCACCATACGTAACTTGAGAAAGAAGGTGTGCATGCCAATGTGGTAGGAGGTAGTAGTGGATGGGTGGACGAACGCTTGAAAGTGCGGGCGAAATCGGTGTGGAGACCTGACACGGCTCACGGCTTTGCTTTGCCGAGGGCCGTGCAACCTCATCATCGTTGACCATTTTATTACATGTACTTCTTGTAATAAGTATTGACAAGAAACTACTACATGTACTTACAAAGAGAAACCAGACACGTCGACAAATCAATCGGAACGTCATTGACTAAGTGTCTATCTTTCATGGCCTGAGCGGAAGAACTGTAGATTTTCAGTCACCTACACTTCAAGTATTTGTCAAAAACATTCAAAGTAAATGCTGGCGACATGCTGTGATTCTTGCACGATTTGATCGAAATTGGCAAATGCAGAGGGATCGATACATTCCAAACACATTATGTGAACATTGAATTTTAATGATAATCAAGAACGCAGCCTGCTTCCGAACGCCTTCTTCGCGAAACTCCGCCTTCGTTCTATTGGCATGTCATTGTCAAATCAGAGAGATCAACGCAAAGAACAAGTGCTAGCTCATGCTGATGCTGATGCCGATGCCACGAAGTCTTCTGCATCTCTATTATTCCCTGGTCGCGATCTGTCTACAAATCCTTGCGTGCGTGTCTGGAGTAATTCCTGCGAAGCATTGGACCATACTACATTTCAGAAAGAGACAGACGGTCAGTGAAAATCCATGCCTGGCAATCCGAGATCCTTGCTGCGAGGGAGTAGAGCATACCTTGATCAAAACGAATGGAATGGGAATGAAAGCGATCGAGATGAAAGCCAGCGTGCTGCTCGCCCAGCCGACGCCGAGGTCCATGTACATCGCTGAGGCGAAGAGGGGGAAGCCTATGTTGATCATCCTAGTCAGCATTCATTCCAGATATACGAAGTATCATATTGGCAAGAAACTCACCAGCGCCAAAAGCCGACCTCATAAAATCATTCCCCGCCAGCACCGAAGCGGCGTATTCCGGATAGGCGTCGGGGAGGTAATTGAGAATACTGTTGAAAAGAAGGAAAGTTCCGATCGCGAACCACGAGGAGCCAATAATAGGCATGATCCAGTGAATATCGGGCCGGGAACTCCATCCGAACCAGAAGAGGCAGATGGGAATGCAGAACGCTCCCACCATGCAAGCGTACAAGCGTTTCTCCGGCTGCAGCTCGCCGTTCTCGTCGAATTGCGGTTCGAGGAATTTGTGCAAGTACCAGAAATAAGGAGGGATGACAATGATGGCACCCACCAGGATGCCGAGGTACGCGAGCCCCTCGAGCCCGATGCTGAAGCCGTAGATGTCGATGAAGACGATGACGAACGACTCGAACCAGATGTACAGCAGGCCGTAGACGAGCGCGATGTACAGGTTGAGGAAGAAGACCATGGGCTCGGTGAAGTTGAGCGTGAAGGGGCGCACCAGAGACATCATCACCACGTCTTTGCCCGTCATGTGCTGCGCCATCAGTTCGGGTTCGCACACCAGTTTGTCATTGCCCGTCAGCTCGCGCAGGCGCATCGTGCGCCGCAGCAGGATGTTGTTGGCGCTCGTTTCGGGGAAGAAGAAGAATAGCACCACCAGGCAGAAAGCGCTCAGCCACATCAACTCCCAGATTGGCCAGGTCCAGGGCGCGGTGAAGCCGCCTCCTAGCGGTGCGGATTGCACGGCGAAACCTCCGATCAGGGGACCCAGGGTAGGACCGCAAATGGCACTGATGCCCCAGATGGACATTGCGTAGGCGCGCTTGGCGGGTCTGTACATGTCGGCGAGGGAAGCGCCGCCGGTGGCCAGGACGGGCGAGCCGAAGAAGCCCGTGATGAAGCGGAAGGCGAGGAGCATGCCGAAGTTCGTGGCGAGGGCGGTGGGGACTTGCAGCGCGACGAAGAGCGCCAACGTCACGAGGTAGACAGGGTTACGGCCGATGTGAGGGATCTCGCTCATGGGCGAGAAGATCATGGGTCCGATGCCGTAGCCGGCCACGAACAGACAGAGGCCTAACGTTGCTGCTACGCGGCCTACGCCGAAGATGCCCATGACGGATTCTGTGCCTGCACTGTAGATCGATGAGCCGATGTAGACGGATGTGGTGAGGAGGCAGATCTCGAAAGTCACGAAGACTTTCTTGCCGAGTGTCCAGTTCTGAGACAAGATGTCAGTGTCTTGCATCTTCCTGAGGTTTGGGATGGCGTGGCATCAATCCACCGTCGACAAGGAGCGACATCACAAAACATACCTGCGGATTTTCAGGATCATCAGGCCCATACCAAGAGACAAGGTTGATATCCCTCCCCTTCTCCGAATCGATCTTTACACCACTCGCCTGATTGAATTCATCGCCAACATGCGTGCGCGACGAAGTGTCCGAATCTTCCCTTCCAGATTGTTGCTGTTCGTCCCTCGTGCGCATGCCGCCCAGACCGTGAATCTCCTCGCCATCCTCGGTGGGAGCCACAGTGCCGTGATGAGCCAGATGGCCCGATTTCTTCTCGTCGATGAATTGTTTCCAGAGTTCGGGGTTTTCCTCTTCGGCGTATTTGAAGAAGCGCCTGCCGGATGCCAGGCGTATGAGCTGCCCGAAGGCGGTGTCGCGCATGAGGCCTTTCATCTTGTCAGATTGGCCGCGCGGGGAGATTGGGTGTGGGATTCCCTCAATCTCAATATCCAGCCGGTATCGTTTGGTTGACAAGAAGGAAAGAGAGTTGGTGACCAGAACGACTCAAACAACAGACGATCAAAAAACAAAATGTAAAACAAAAGACCAACAGAATACTTATCACTCAGACAGTCTCAAGGTCGCTTACTGACCAAAGCCGCCTCCGCGGGCCTCAAATCGCAGACCGTGAAGTGAGATAGGTCGGGCCATTATTTCAGAGCTCGTCATTGATTTCCAGCGCGGCCGCATCGCAACGGTGATGGCGGTCCCTGCACGCGTTTGCAAAGGCAATAATAGTGGTGACAGCAGCAAGAAAGTGCCCGAAAGTGCGAAAACGGCATGGCGAAGACCCGAAGCATCCGGGCGATCAATTCAAGATCTATGAGAGGTCATCATTGGAGAGCGCGATCTGGGAAGGAAGGCTGGGCCGATGAAGTGGTTCTTAGCAGAAAGGCGATGGAGTGAGATCTGAGATCAATGATCGTCATCGATATTTGGGGCGGTGGTGGAAGCGTTTTTGCTTGGTAGGGCTTGGACTCGGGGGAAAGGCTTGCCCCTGGTGGAGACTCGGTGACGCGCATTCTGGCACTTTGGCTTTTGATGAGTCCACACACGAGATGTGAGACGTGAGGCTTGTCTTCTCGGATGGTGGAATTGAGGACTTCCGATGACTGTTTATTAGTAGGGTTTGAAATGCTGTTGGTGATATAGCGTCTTTGTAATCACGCGATTGCCTCAGGTACATTGTATGCACTGCTGGCTGGCGATGGCGTCTACTCATGGCCACATAGGTACATGTACTGGAAACAAGATCTGGGACAAACGCATGCATGTTTGGCAGTGATGCATACCGAGAATATGATCTCGACGAGTGAAGAATTGGAATGTGAATGTTTCTACTAGCACACATCTTCTTGCCATATCGACTGGTAATTCGAAAACATGTCCTTTTACAAGCGCCGGAATCAAGCATTCAAATCATTGGACTGACCTCTTGGCTCAGACTGGGTGAGAAACAACCAGGTGTCAGGTGCTTTCATACCCCATTTTGTGCTGTTATTGGCCAATCTTGACATATTTGGATGGGATCTGTATCCATTTTGATGGATAGTGATCCAGGACCCTTGTTTGGGTTTCTGTGAAACAATGCACTCGTCTCCAACCAAATTGCAATCCAAGGCGAATCTGGCTCATCGGATTGCTTGCGCATGGTCCTGGGTGATAGGTATGAAGATGATGGTAAGGCGCAACAACTGAATCCTTCTTCAAACATATGTCGATCATTAAAGCTTTTTCTTTCATTCGCCCAAAACGGCGGCCTGGTCGCATGAAACCTGCTAATACGCACCAATCCTGCTGCCCTCTATATCCATGCAAACATCTATTCCTCAATAGTCTTAACGCACTCCCATCCACCGCGCAGCTTCTCCTTCCACAAGCTGACGCGGTTGTCGCCTCCACTGACAGCCAGGACATTACCGGCCATGCTCCAGCTGCACCTCCAGACGACAACCTCGAACTCCAAAACCTCGCTCTTCCAGTTGCTGGCGTCGGCCTGATCGGCGCCGGCCGCGCACGTCCATATCCTGACCGTGTTGTCCTGCGACGCCGAGGCGATGTAGGACTTGCTCAGCGGGGTGGGCGACCAGGCGACGTCGCGCACCCAGTCCGTGTGGCCCTGCAGCGTGCTGATGTTGTCGTACGAGTTGGTCGTGGCGTTGTGCGACCAGATCTTGACCAGGTTGTCGGAGCCGCCGGTGACGAATCGTCGCAGGGGCGCTTGCGGCTGGCCCGAGGGCGCGGCGCTCGTGAGCTGGCCGGGAGACAGGGCGGGGCTCCAGGAGACGGCGTTGACGCCCATGCCGTGCGCGGGGAAGATGGCGTGCTGGAAGGTGTTGTTCTCGAAGCTGAGGACGCTGACGCTGCCGTCGGAGCTGGCGGCGGCAAGGTGGCAGCCGGGCTCGGGCGGCGACCAGGCGATCAGATTGACCGAGGCGGTGTGCAGGGTGAATTCGTAGATGCGCTGCCACTGGCCTTGAGGCTGCTCGCGCCAGATGAGGATGCGGCCGTCGTAGGAGGAGGATGCGAGGATGGTGCCGTATTTGGGGTGGGCCCAGGAGACGCACCAGACGGCGCCCTCATGGCTGTTGGGAGTATGTTAGAACTTGGCGTGCCTGGTGAGTATGCGACAGGTGTATCGTCTTACCCTTTGAGGGTTTCTGTGAGGCGGTGTTGGTCACCCTCGATCTCGAAGATCTTGATGGTCTTGTCGGAAGAGCATGTCGCTAGTCTTCGGCCGTAGTAGTCGAGGACGGCATCGTGCTATTGCGTCGTCTGGTCAGTCCAACATGCGACTTGGGCGGTGTTGATTTGTGTTGTTTCTGGGACGTACAATCATGTCATCGTGACCGGAGTTTGATATTACTTGAGCCTGGAGGGATTGTCAGTGTTGCGCATGTATAGAGATGTTTCTCTCACACTTACCATGGTTGTGTGTGTGAGGTGATGTATGGATTGGTATATACACCACCTATACGTATAGCTTGCCCAAAGAGAGCGCGTCAGGACAGCATGGCCAAAGCGCGGAACAATTCCCCCCTTAGATCATCTGTCAGGGACCCTCTTATCGCCCTTATCGGCACGTGCTTCGCCGACTCCTCCTCTGCCTCGGTCTATCGGATCGGCGGCATGACTGTTATGACATGTGCTGGTTCTCGTCCTTCCCGACCTAAACCTCTTGTCTGCTGCCGCTATCTGCCATTTGTGTACTTGTATATTTCCTTGATTATACATATTTGGTTTATCCACATAGACACATCGTCCGCATTTACCTCACTCTCTCACTCACCTTCTCACCATGTCCGAAGCAGCCTGTGGGCCCTCCAACGCCCTCCAACAGTTCAAGCAGCAGACCCAGCACGACCGAACGCTCCAACAGGATCGCCTCACCAACAGACAACATCCGGCACAAGGCTTTCGCTCAGCAGACCCCAATGCGGGCCTTCTAGATCCCGAGTTCGAGGCCTTTCAGGCCGGCCTACCACCTCCCGCCTTTCAGTCCTTCCAGCCTCACCATCCTAGCCCTCAGCCTTTCCAGCAGCCTTTCCAAGAGCCTCCTCAAGCGTCTGCATCATGGGCCAACGACTTCCAGCGTATGAATCTATCGTCTCCACCGCCCATGCAGCAGCAGCATCATGCAGGACCAAGCACCGCGAACTGGGCTCAGGATTTCCGCTCCAACATTGCACAGAATGCCCCACGAGCACAGAACTCGTCGCCCTCACCATTCGCATTTCAGCAAAGAGCACGCTACGGCATGGGCGGATACCAGAGCAATTTCGCCCAGCCTGCTTATTCGCCGGCGATGCAATCGAAGGGAAAGGAGCCGGTTACAGAGCAGTTCGACGAGGCTGCGTTTGAGCGTGCTTTCGACATGGCCAAGGAGGATATGATGATGGAGTCTGCTCCTGATAATGCTGTTGAAGTTGATCAGGTCAAGCGGGAGGCCGAAATCGCCTCCGCAGAGAGATTGGAAGAATCGCACCAGATAAACAGGGACGACATTCAGGACAATTTTGTAGAGTCAAATCTGCCTCTGGATACAGACCAGCAGATCTTGCCAGAAGGGTTGATCCGCGAAGAACAGCAAGCACCTAAAGAGAACACCCGAGATGACGACGACGCATTGGCGGCAACAGCACAGGAATTACTCGAGAAAGTGGAGAACAACCAGAGTGACAAGTTCCGCAACAGCCAATTTCTAGGATTGATGCGGAAACTGAGAGACAGAGAAGTCAAAGTGGAGGGAGACAAGATGGTCGAAACTGTCAGTAATAACACCACCCTAACCCAACCCAAGCGTACCCTTACGCCCGATTCCGGCTACGATTCTGGAATGGGCACCCCAAACCCGAATACCACGGCAGACACACCTCACAACCCCACCCTCTGCAAAGTTTCCCATTGCGATTTCCTCCAAGACCACCGCTTCGACCACTGGGAGAGCCCCTACTAGGTCTCTTCCGAGCCGCGGATAAATCGCTAACCGTAAGTGTGTACTAGCAGACAACCACAGCTTCCACATCCACCGCCGACCTCCCACTAAACAGCACAACCAGCACCGCCTCCCGCTTCAACAACTCGGAGCAAATCCCCCGCGAAGAACAAGACCTCGACGCCCACCGCCACGCCGCCCCCCACGACCCACTAAACGACGGCTCCGACGTCGTCAGCCTCCTCTCCCAACCCGGCCTCCCCGGCGGCCCACCCTCCGAGCCCCCCTCTCTCGCCCCCGAAGCATCCCCCTCCGGCCTAAACATGAGCGAAGACATGGGTACGTCCGGTCCATCTTTCTCTCCACCACCATCTCAGCCTTCCTCTACCTCTCAAACTCAGTCCCAAAACTCCTCTCTCCCCTCCATGCTGTACGGCCCTAACGGCGCGCTTTCCGTATAGAACGTCGCCGCCTGGGCGATCTGTGGCGCAGCATGCTGCCTTCCGAGTCCTCGCCGCGCGGGCTTGATCCGCGCACGCATTCAGCGGGTGCTGAGGAGAGTGGGTTTGCTAGTCCGGCTTTTACGGCTTGAAAGGGGAGTGGTAGTTGAAAAAGAGAGGGAGGTCGATAGATGGTTGTCGTGCCAGCTTGAGGAATTGGGGATTGGAAGAGATGAAATAAAAGGATTTGGATTTCAAGATGATAGACGGAAAAAGCATGATTAGACGAGAGTTCATGGCTATACGACTTTTCTTGGTTATCTTTTTCGTCTCCTATTTCTTATCTCAATTTCATGTCATACTTCATTTCTCCTCAAATTCACTCGAGAAACCACTTCCTCTACGTCGAACCGAAATCCAAAGCTAACCACTAACCGCGCGAATAGATTCGGAATTCATGATGACCAGCCCGTTCTACCCGGAATACCTTACTGCGTCGATGGGACTTTGAGCTATTTGAGGGTGACAGGACAAGGGGCTACAAAATGAAAGAAGGACATACACAAGTTGGGAGAAGATACAGAGGTCTTGTTGTTCTCGTAACCAAAGCTATATGTCCTCCCAATCGGAAATCGTTCTCAGGTTATTACACATTTCTCATTGCCTTTCCCTCCGCGATCGCTTTACATATCCGCCAGCCGGCTTTCAATCTGTCAGGTCCTCGAGCAACAACGCATTCACCCTTCCCAGGGTCCGCCAGGCAGCCCTCGCCCCCTTCAAATATCCTTCATTAATCCACCTCCACTCCCCTCCATCACCTCAAATCAACCAAGCCCCCACCGCCATCACCCCACCAAGCACACCCGCAACAGCCCTACCATTCCCAAAAATCTTGTCCGCGCCCGCATCGGCGGTGACGGTAGTCGTGGTCGGCTCAGCCGGCCCGCCAACGGAAGCGGTAGCATTACCCGGCACGTCCGAGGGCGCGGCGGTCGGGTCGCCGGTAGAAAGGGGATCCTGCGTGATGAAAGTGGTTTCGATTAGAGCGCCGTCTGTGGCTGCGCTGCCAGCATCCACATCTTCCAGGCCGTTCGTCGCCGTCGCGGCGGGACCTGCTGCGGCTGTTTGCTGCTCGGTGGCGGCAGGGGCAGGGTCCGTGGGAGCGGCGGCGAGGGCGTCCGGGGAGGTTGTGGACGGCGTGGCGTCTTTTTTGTGGGTACTCACTTTGTGGGTGACGGTTTTGCCGCTGGAGTGCGAGCTTGATTTGGTTTTGCCTAGTTTCTTGGTTAGGGATTTGACCACGGCGGCGGCTGTGCTGGTTTTTGTGACGACGGAGGCGGGCTTGACGGTGGTGATTTTCTTTACGCTGGCTTTCACGGTGGAGAGGATGTTGGTTTGCTTGAGGATGGTTTTGTGGAGCCCGGTTGACGGCAGCATCGTTGTGATCTTGGTGATTTGCGTGATTGGCGCGGGGAGCAGCTCGCTCTTTGTCACGACTTGGGTCACGGCGGGGATCGTCGTTGTGAGTGTGGTGACGCCAGGGATTACTGTCACTGTGACAACAGAGCGAGTTGGAGTCGTTTGGACGCTGCTGGATGGCTGCTGCGTGATTGTGGTGGTGATGGGCGCAGGCGCGGCGGTTGTGGAGCCAATGGGCACTTCGACGATCGTGATAGGCGAAGTGACGGTCGACAGGATGGTCGAGCCGCGTGGGACCGTTGAACCAGATGTCAAAGTGAATCTCTTGACAGTGACGATATGTACAGCCGTGCCGGATGAAGCTGGAGTTACCGTTGTTGGATGCCCACTTCCTGACGATTGGGTCACGGTGATGGTCCTAGTTGCGCTAGCTGGAGATGACAGGACACTCACGACAGGCGAGGCTGGCGCGGGAACGATCATCGTCGAGCCAGTAGGCGCCGAAGCTCCAGAGCTCAGAGTCATCGTCGAGTACACCACGACCAAAGTTGCAGAGCCATTGGCAGATGAAGATGGACTTGGAGACACCGTGATCGTCGAGCCTTGCAAGCCGTTCTGGCCAGGAGTTGGAGTGACCGTCTAAGACACCACGACTCCAAACGCCGGGTCCATTTTGCTGGTCACTGTGGTCGGCTTCTGACTCTTGCTTGTGGATGTTGGAGCGGCTCGAGTTAAAGTCACCGGAACCACGGCGGTAGATGTCGATGATGACACAAATTGGATGACTGAAGGGTCGCCACTCGATTTTGTCGCGCTCGAAGGTCCAGCGTTCTAAGCCGAAGGCGCACTCGAGGAGCTCGCAGGAGGAGAATTGACAGTTGGTGGACCAGCCGTCGCAGCCGCAGGACGAGGAGAAACAGGGGATGAAGGAGAGGGGTTTCCAGAACCAGAATTGCCTGGTCCAGATTGCGTACCTTGGAAGGAGAAGTTGGCGCACGTGAGGCGCGTCTTGTCCGAGGAGTGCACGACGATGCTCAGGTTGCCCACGAACGCCGGCGTGTTCTCGGTGGTGGAGAGGTAGAGGTCGACGTAGCTATGGTTCATCTCGTCAGTACGTGGTGATTGCAAGATTGCCATGTGTGTTGAAAGAAGTACTTCGCCGAGAAGCTTGGCCCAGTCGCGTTTCCATGCTTGCCCGACAAGTCGCCAACCTCGCACTTGGACGGCGTGGTAGGATCACACGGCGGAACTTCAGTCGCGCCGTAGGGATCCAGGTGAGAGCCAGCAGAGGTGCAGTTGAGACCAGAGACGGGAAACTTGTGGATGTGGTACACTGTTGAAGACATTGGTTAATGTCGTCTCATCTGAGAAGATGGGGAAGAAGTCTTAGTTACTGAATGGCCCCCCGGTAGCCGGCAGGCCAGAGATGGAGACCTGAACGCTTGCGCCTGTGCCATTCGAGTTGGTGCTGATGGCGACAGCGCCGCGGACAGTGGTGTCGTTCTTGTCCGGCAGCACAGCAATGTACTGGGTACCTATCGGGTTGTTCTCGACGACTGGAGCGTCAGTTGCAAACGCGAGCGGGAGGGCGACAAGGCCCAAGGCGACGGTGAAGGCTCGCATGATCGGCGTGTTGAGGTCGTTCGCAAGTGATGAGGATGAGGATGTAGTCTAACGAGGGTCTCCGGTGTGAGCTAGCCAGAAGAGAAGATGTGCTCAGCTGGAATGTGGAATGCAGGTGAAGTTATAAGGTCAACAGCGGCATGTGAGCTTCGCTCGAGCCAGCGGTCGTGAATAGAGTAGGGTGTTAATGAACAGGAATGATGGAAGGGTGACAATAGAGTGGTGACAGGAGGGTGAGGTATAGAGGGTGGTGGAGTAGAGTGAAGGCAAAGTGAAGAAGGGCAAATCAGGATTATTGTTTACTTGCGTTGCTACGTTTGTCGTATACCAAGAACGGGGTGGCACATGGCTGAGAGAAGGCGTCAAGCGAGCTGCACATGCAGGTACCCGGCAGTGGTGAAACGCCATGCAGTTGCGACCTGATTTCGCTGGGCGCTGCCGTCTCACGACTGCTCTCTGATACGCTCTTCTACAGCCCCGGCGGCAAGGATATGCTTACATCTCTTGTTGGTGGTAGTACATTGATTGGTCCTGATTTAACTCCCACGCTGCGCACTCCAATCATCAAATAGCCCGAGTACAAACGAGCAAGTCCTGTGATTAATGCCAAGCGCTCGCAGCCTTTTATGCTGTCAAGAAGCGAAGAGCTGAAATAGTGCACTTGGCCGAATAGGAGACATACCGTTTCGGTCCTGTTCTCTTGCAACATATCCGTTTGCAGCTCCTGTCTTGTTACAGCTCAAGGCGTGAAGCGGTGTCACACACCACAGCATTGTAATACACGCCATCATCTTCAGCCTCAGCCTCAGCCTCAGCCATCTTTCTTCTGCTTCTTCGCGGGCAGAGCGGGCACCTTGAAACCCTGGGCATCTGTCTTCCCAGGTGTGCCACTTCCGCCGATTTGAGTGAAAGTGCCGCCCTTGAACCACCGATCTTCGTCGGCTTTTCTCTTCCTGTTCATCTCTTCTCTGACCTTCGGATCAACAAGTTCCAGACCCTGCACAGGAGTGAAAGCGATCGTACTGGCAGTACCGCCAGAGTTGCCTACTTGTGTCCTTGTTCCCGAGCCAACACCGGCAGTTCTCAAGCCGGCGTTCTTCAACGTGGTGGAGTTGCTGAGGCCGCCACCGAAGCCGCGTAGAGAAGTCGCCGTGCCACTGCTGGCCGGTGTTGCACCACCCCAGCCAGGGTTCTTCTTGCTAAGCTTTGCACGTGTCTTGTCGTCGACTTGCATCGAGCGGATACGGCCATCGTCTTGTGCGCCGATCATACCCAGGCCCTTTGTGCTGTCTCCTGCTCCGTAGCCGACTTCGGCTTCTTCCTTGCCAAAGGCCATGCGGTTTTGCGCCTTGCGCAAGTCAGTCATGGCGGTTGCTTCCTTGGCCTTTCTCGCGCGACGTCCACCACGTTTACGAGCTGGCTTCTCATCTGGCGCAGGCAGAGCACGCACACCTGCATTGGGAGGCGCCTCGGATAGCTTGTTGATACGCTTCTCGACTTGATCGTAGAATGCCAGGCCCTGCTCGCCGTTTGGTGCTTCGTGTGCTTGATCAATACGTGCTGCGAGCACAACCTTGGCGCTGAGAATGCGCATTGCTTGCGTCTTGAGGTCTGAAGGTACAGCGCGAATGATTTCGTTGTTGTAAAGGAAACCTTGGTGGCGAACACCGGTGTTTGTAGCCAGACCGATTGCTGAAGTGTTCTTCTTGCTTCCGAGTGGGGCGAGATTACAGGCTGGTGTCTTTGCTAGACCGGTAACACCTCCCGCATAGTTGAGCAACTGCGCAGCGGTGAGAGACCCGATAAGCGTGGTGAGATTGGGCGCAAAGATGTTCATCCGTGATCGCACGTAGTCGGTAAGAAGCTTCTTCGCCTTGTCCAATTTGAGAACCATCTCGCAAGCACGCTTGACCGTTATGAGCTCGTTCTCTGAGAGAGGCTCGCCGCGCGTGTTCGTAGCTTCAACTGTGACAACCATCACGGAAGGTCCGTCAAGGACCTGCCTAAGAGTTTGCCCGACCACGTTGTCTTTGCTCTCCGAGAGCTCCTTGATCTTGTCCATAGGTCCATTTCCGATGATTGCGACAGCTTTTGCATAATCCAGAGGGTTTTGAATAAGTGTTTCCAACTCTGGGAAGCGCACAGAGTAGTGGTCGCGAATAAACTTGTGAACGAGAATGATCTCGCTGTCGATGCTTGTCGAAAGCGTATTTGACTGGGTCAAAAGCTTGTACTCAGGATTGTCCTCGATACTGCCGATGTTGGTTGTCTGTTTCTCTGGCGGTAGGGTCTTGAAGTGCTCGATTTTCTGCAGGTAAGGCGAACACGTTAGGGCTATATTCAAATCATGTAAACGACGGATATCTTCGTCTTGCGGCACAAAGGGAGAGTGCTTACCTCAATGACAGGCTCAAGTTGCTTCATCAAGCCTGCAACACTGCGCACATCGGCGACATTGGCGAGCTGCATCTTCTCGATGCGCGCTTTTGCCTCTTCTTCGTCCTCCGCGTCCTCCATTTTCAAGTGCGACGGCGCAGCAACATTTGGATCGTCTTCATCTTGCCGCTCCTCATCGCCTTCGAGTTCCATGTGACCACCGTTGGGCGCTCCCGATACCTTCAACGCGCCGTCTTCCTCCGAATACCCATGGTCGGCGAAAAGCTCACCATTCTGCTGATCCTCCTCGTTCTCGTCGCCGCTCTCAAAGTCGTTCAAAAGATCCTCCGCAACAGTCGTCATACCTTTTGATCAGTGCAGCGCGTTGCGCGCGTGTTCCAGAAAATGTTTAGTCGATATTGTGAGATAGGTAGTTCGTGTCCTAGAGCAAAAGGAGGAAAGCGTCCAAGGTTGTAAGTTGATTTGTTGTTGTTGCAGAAAGATAGCGATCGCGAAGTATGATGTCTGCTCTGCAGCTTGAAGCGCTTGGCGGCTTCTTTCCGCGCATTCACATGCCGCTCAACTCGACTTCACCATCGCAAACATCAGAGGCCATCCGCCTGAACAAACTACAACCACACTCTGCCACCATGGAGTCCTCGCGCGGCCCTCCGAGGGTCAAGAACAAGGCCGCCGCGCCGCAACAAATCAGCGCTGAGCAACTTCTGCGTGAAGCCGTCGACCGCCAGGAACCCGAAGTCGAAAAACCTACTCAGCGCTTCGCCGACCTCGAAGAGCTCCACGAATACCAGGGTCGCATGCGAAAGAACTTCGAAGACTATGTCCGCCGCAATCGCCTCAACACGGGCAACTGGATGCGCTATGCCGTCTGGGAACTGGAGCAGAAGGAGTACCGCCGTGCGCGCTCCGTCTTTGAGCGCGCGCTGGACGTGGATCCCACGAACGTGCAGCTCTGGATGCGATATGTCGACTCCGAGATGAAGGAGCGGAACATCAACCATGCACGCAATGTTCTCGACCGCGCCGTCACGATTCAGCCTCGTCTGGACAAGCTCTGGTATAAATATGTCTACATGGAGGAAATGCTGGGCCAGATCCCGAATGTGCGACAAGTGTTCGAGCGCTGGATGAGTTGGGAGCCGGACGAGGCGGCGTGGTCAGCCTACATCAAATTGGAGAAACGTTACGGCGAGTTTGATCGCGCGAGGAACATCTTTGAGCGATTCACAATCGTACACCCCGAAGCGAAGAATTGGATCAAATGGGCGAGGTTTGAAGAAGAGAATGGCACTTCAGACCTAGTAAGAGATGTCTTCGGTATGGCCATCGAGACTCTGGGAGACGACTTTATGGACGAGAAGCTGTTCATCGCCTATGCTCGGTTTGAGGCTAAGCTGAAGGAATACGAGCGTGCTCGCGCGATCTACAAGTACGCCTTGGATCGCATGCCGCGCAGCAGGAGTGCTGTATTACACAAGCAGTACACGCAATTCGAGAAGCAGTATGGCGATCAAGACGGAGTAGAAGATGTGGTGCTCAGCAAACGCCGCGTCATGTACGAAGAGCAAGTGAAGGAGAACCCCAAGAACTACGACGCTTGGTTCGACTATGCGAGACTCGAAGAGGTCTCAGCCAACCCCGATCGCGTTCGGGACGTCTACGAACGCGCCATTGCCCAAATGCCACCTTCACAAGAGAAGAGACACTGGCGACGCTACATTTATCTCTGGGTCTTCTATGCTCTGTACGAAGAACTCACCAACCAGGACATGGACAGAGCAGGTCAGATCTACCAGGAATGCATAAAACTGGTGCCACACAAGAAGTTCACCTTTGGAAAGATCTGGATACTCAAAGCCCAATTCGAACTGCGACAAGGACAGCTCGACAAAGCGCGCAAAACCATGGGCATGGCGATCGGCATGTGCCCCAAGAACAAATTGTTCCGTGCGTACATCGACATGGAACTGAAGCTTTTCGAGTTCACCCGCTGCCGCACCCTGTACGAAAAGTGGATCGAGTGGGACAGCGGCAACTGCACTGCGTGGATCAAGTTTGCAGAGCTTGAGCGGGGTCTTGAAGACTACGAGCGTGTGCGTGCAATCTTCGAACTTGCTGTGGTGCAACCGCAGCTCGATATGCCAGAGCTTCTCTGGAAAGCGTACATTGACTTTGAAGAAGAGGAGGCAGAGTACGAGCGTACTCGTGCACTGTACGAGCGTTTGTTGGAGAAGACCGACCACGTCAAAGTCTGGACATCTTACGCACACTTTGAGATCAACGTCCCCGATAATGACGCTGAAGTTGGGGAGGATGAAGAGGTCCCTATCTCTGATGCGGCGAAGGCACGTGCAAGAGCCGTTTTCCAACGAGCACACAAGCTTTACAAGTCGAAGGATCTCACCAGCGAACGTGTGGCGCTTCTCAACGCCTGGAAGAGCTTTGAGGATGCGCATGGTAGCGATGCCGACAAGGAGGCAATCGCCAAGCAGATGCCGAAGAGAGTCAAGAAGAGAAGAAGATTGGACGACGACTCTTTCGAAGAGTACATGGATTATGTCTTCCCTGCCGACAATACTGGAGCCGCGGCGATGTCCAAGCTTATGGCTCAAGCTCAGGCATGGAAGCGCCAGCAGGAGCAAGAAGGATCTGCTGCATCATGATGCCGTTTTCATGGCGGCGAGGTATCTTTGTAAAACAAGTGACACTAATTCTAAAGGGAATCCAATCAACATCGTTTCTTCCAGTGTTCCGGACACTGACATCCTCCAAATTGCACTTTAGTATCCATCAGATGAAGAGTCATCATTTGGAAAAAAACATCATGCTCTCATCAACGCAAGCCTCATACTCCCACAACATAGCCCTGTCCATCTGAACTTCACCATCCTCGAAATCCTCACAATCTCCCATCCCGCACCTAACAACGTATTCCAGCTTACTAAACACACTGTCCCGACTGCGCCTGTAACAAGGCAGCCCTCGCCGCCTATGCTCATGATACCGGCACGGATCGATCAGATACGGCGCATCAACAACACCAGCCCCACCCAACTCATGCGCCATCTGCCTCTCCTTCCCCAGCACCATACACCGCGCCGCAAAATCCAGGTCTCCAATCTCCACAACAGCCTCCGCAGACAAATTATGCAGATTACACGCCGGCGAATGCACGTACCAGTCCACGAGCAAGTCCCGTCCAAGCGAAGCAGGCGGCCAAATCGCCGCAGCAGCTTGCAGGAGGATTTCCAGATCGCGCGCTTTCGCTCTCGAATCCCTAGCCGGTGATCGTAATGACGAGAGACTGCCACGATCCTCGCCCTCGCCATCAGTCAATTCTGCGATAATCTCATCGACAACCATGTCTGCAAAAGTCCCCGCTCCAAGCGCCTCGCCCGCCGCGTGCGCTCGCATGAGCATGTAGAGGTCAGTGGCGAAGCCGTTCTCGTCGCCTCCAGGGACGTGGATTGGGCCGCCGCGCAGCCAGCGCGCGAAGACGGCGAAGGCGTCGTGGTCGATGTTGAGCTGCAGCGTGTCGGTTGTTTTGAAGGTATTGGCATCATGGCTGAGGGTGGAGAAGAGGCGGGAGTTAGATGTTAGGAGGTGTTTGGAGAGGGTGATGGGGTGGGTGGAGTGGTTGCAGAGGATGGTTATTTGGGGTTCGTAGGGGGTTGTGGTTGGTGGTGTGGGATGGATGTCTGGTTTGTTGGTTTGATTTGATCTCTGGATGTCCAGATCGTTCAGGACTGTGACATATCTCATACTCGGGTCGTTGTTTCGCTCGCATCCGTTTTCAAATTTGCGCGGTATCGTTTCCTCAGCATTGTGCTTCGCTGCCACCATAGGTGTGAGTGGTATTTCATGTAGGTCATCCGACTCAAGCAGACTGTCTCGCCGATGGTGCATGTCCATGTTGTCGGACAGCATTATTAATGCCTGAATATCACGAAGTATCATCAAAAGGGGCAAAACCAAGACTGCACATTGCGGTCTTTTATTATCTACCGGGGAAGTAAGGAGAATCTGGATACTTCGAGGCTTCACCAGGGTGGATCTGGATAGCTTTGCGGGCACTGAAACTTCTGGACGTTGCTGAAAAGAAGAGAGAGAAGCACGATCGAATTCAGAAATTAAAGAAAACACCAGAAGACTCCCATTGCTTCCGAATCACTGTTACTTCGACTCCAATCCAGGTGAGTCGTCAGCCATGCACCTGCAGTCCTTGGCCCCTCAATGATAAAGAAGAATGAAGCAAACACGCAGCACAGAGAGAAAGAAAGAAATTAGAAGACTCTCGTCACCTTGCAAACTTGAGATGCTTCGACCTCAATGCAACATCCACCGATTGGGAGGCCTGGAATCCTTATCCCTCAAGAGGAACATCTTTGCCTGCTCTCGGGTGTTCCACGTACAATTCGGATCGATCGCTTCTGTTGTCAGCCTCCGACGGTGAGCATGACAACACGCAATTGTTCGCGGACTGCATGGTCTATTGAGTGATGTCAGCAAGTCCGTCGTGTATCATTTGGTGAAACCAAAGCTCTTACCTCGACTTGCACCATATCACGTGCTGATCGCCTCGCAGCAGAGCTTGCAACCATCGCGATGTTTGTGATACGCGCAGCGCTGCATCGGGTCCTTAAGGTCACCAGGACTTGCTGTTCTGGCTTCTTTGAGAAACTCATAGCACATTCGACTTGCCACTTCGCTTCTAGTACCTAGCAGGTATTCCTCAATCCAGCTCAGACTCCTGCCATCTGTAGCGCAGTCGCTGTAGATGAGCAGGTCTTTGATCATAGGCCAAGTCCCGACGGAGTCTGGTAATTCATTGCCGAATAAACATCCCAGTGGATTCTCTGGTATCTTGTCTTTCCGACACAAGATCGCTCTGATTGCGTCTAGGCTTGCATTCATACCGGCATGAGAATGCAGTCGCCCTTCAAATATCATGTAGAGACTATCGAAGCTTTGTAGATCGTCGTCTGGAGTCGTATCTTCGTCCGGCTGCCACAGACTTTGTCCATAGAGAATGCGCGCAAGAAGTACGCACTCGCGGCGACTGAGTGGGAGGCAGAGTTGCTTCTGGCTGGTGTTGCGGATAGTCATCCAATCCAACCCGATCGGATTGTCCAAGTAGTTAAATAGTAAGGTCTTATGAATGAAGATAGGTGGGCCCTTCTCATCATCATCGAAGATCTTGATCATCTCATCTTCGACACTGAATGGAACATGTCAGTAGCCGCGCATATGAAATCAGGAGATATGCATACTTTATCTCGACCGGCCGCGCCATCATATGCGGCCACGGACGAGGAACAGACGCCCGAGAAGCGATCGCTCTTTTTGTGAGAGGTTGATGTTGCTGCGAAGCCTTACGAGAAATGCAGATCGAGTGGTCGCGACGATGTGATGGCGAGAAAGCACACCAAAATGATACTAATTGATGAGCGAGTGAGAAGATGCATGCAAGACATATCTGACAGATGAGAAAAGCAAGGTAACTGAAGTAGCTCATGGCTCACTGCGCATGGTCATGTGACAGTCACGAAATGTGTAAGTGAAGTCTGCAAAGCACGTGAATTCTACGCCTCATGGGCAAGGATCCACACGTCGAATCGTTGCAAAAAGCAACCAGTGAAACTTGAGACCTTTTGATGGAGGCCGGCTCATTTGAGACAGACACTTATAACGTCAGTATGGACCTTGCGAACCTGGCTACCTGCAAGGCACTTTCTGCGCACTCTCTGACGCTGTTACCTTCGCGACCCGCACATCGTCAAAAGTTTTCCCGTGACAGAAATCGCAAATCAGTCAAACAAACACAACCTACTACAAACAGGCATGAACAGAATCGTAGCCCTGTCTGCCACCAATGAAATCCCCAAGAACTCGACACCGTCTAAGCCCTACCAACCGCCCGTCGCTGAAGTCTCGCCAGATGCTTGACCATAGCAGCAATTCCATGCATCGAAGCAGGCTGTTGTCGCCTGAGCGAGCCGAAACGGTACGCGTCGTGTGATGAAGTGAATCCAACAAGAGAAGTGGACTCATGATAAAGTTAGGCTGTAAAGCGAGGCAGGCAAGATGAACCACCCACTCTAGTCATAGCGCTCTTTGTTGCCGAGCATTGTTGATAGGCCGAGAATAATGAACTTGACGTCGGCAATCGCATCTGTGGTGTCTGTCGCGAAATCGAGCTGTGAGAAATCATGATCACATCCGGCAGGATTAGCCATCCATGTAGCACGGCTCGCCGTGCATGAAATGGCTGTGATATCTGCAGCAGACATACAAATCATCCACAGTCGTAATATCGTTCAAATTGCTGCCTCGCATTTTGGTCACATTTGTTACGAATTCCTTGCAAAGACGTTTGAAAAAATCGGGATACTCATGCTCGAGTGTCCCCGCTGGTCCATATTCGTACAGCCAGTCAAAGATCACGAAACCATTGCCGTACACAATGAAGTCGATGATCAGATCAAATACTGCGAAGCCTTCATCGTATCCCTCTTCCAAGGCAACGCCAACGGGGCTCTCCAACTGGGAACCTTTTTCTCTGATGAGACGTCGAATTGCATCGATGCTCTCGTCAGCGCCATGGATATCACCTACAAAATTGCAGCACGCATGAATCTTTATGAGGCTGCAGTATTCCTCTTCGATGTCTCGTTCGTCAATATCGTCCCAGATCATAGATTGGCCGTACAAGGAGGCGGCATAAATCTGCAGAGCGCGGGCGTCCAGATCAGGTAAGGTGATTGTCAAATGATTGGGTTCAGGGTCTGCGTCGGCCTTCTTCACCATTTCCCGCAAACGGCTATCCATAGGGGCTTCCGCTCTATACCAAATATGCGTGTACGAGCGAGCAAATAAGAGGTGCCTATGGACGTGCGCAGAGGCATTCTCCGCGCCCGCCCCAAGGACGTGGACGATCTTGTCGGTCGGACTGATTCGATTTGTGTCAGCAATTGGCCTTCACCTTTCAATGGGCGAACATACTCAATCTTTACTGTGCGTGCCATTTTGGCGAGAGACAGGTCCAAGTCGTTTGCAGCAGGGTCGACCTCGGTATGGATGCTCGTAATCGGGATAAGATTGGGTCCAATGCAAGTGTCGCCCCGACAGTCGGTATTTTTCGTTATTCTTCGTTATTTGCTGCTGACACTGCCGTCAAGGTTGGACTATGAGATCTCACAGGCGTCGAGAGCTGTGAGACTTCTGGCGATTGGTGTGGGTGAGGATGTGTTCGAAGTGACGCGGTATCGAGTTTGTGTGTCGTAACTATTCGACGAACGACCAGGCGTCAAGCTCAGTTCACTTGGCCCACCAGGCTGTCACTGCCAAAGAGGGTCGTCCGGTGACAGATCACCCAGTTGTTGAATCTAATACTCGGGATGGGGAGGTGGTTGTCAAGCTGTGTAGGATTTGCAGATATCTTCGTCCAGAGAGTGGTGCACCCCAGCAAAAAGTGCAAAGGGGTGATGGTAATCAAACTTTGTATGTGTTGGCAAGGTAGGTGTACAAGATCAAAATTGAGCTTCAACTTATACACCGTCTCACAAGGTCCCAGAACGTGGCCGCTATCTTGTGAGTTCGAAGCTTGTGAAAGTAGATCGCGGTAATAGAACGTGGTGCTGTGTCAGATTGAGGCAGTGCTGTGATCTCGAATCGCAAGTCTGTGAAGGTAATCAGATCATTGAAGTATTTGCGGGAGCGTCTCTGGTGACAGGAACTCTGGATTTACAGTAAGTGAAGCTGGAACCAATGGCACGAGCAATGGTAGTAGTTTGCGTAAGCAAATGAGGAAATGGAAAGAAAAGAAATTTAGTAACGACATGTGCAGGTAGATGAAAATCTCGCACCGAAATATATTCTTGACAGATGGGTAATATTTTTACAGTCCTTTTGTTCTCCTGAGACATCTCTCCTTTACTGTCCCTCGCTCTTAACCTCCTCGCTCTGACCCTCCTTCTGCTCATCCTCGAGCATACCTCTCCTTCCCTCAACAGTAAGGTACAAGCTCTTACCAGCAGACTCCAGAGTGTTGGTAAGGTTGGCGCCAATGCCTTGCAGCATGCCAACAAGCTGGGCGCGGAGACCAGTCATGCCGCCCTCGATGCTGCCGACCCACCTGGCGCCGTCAGCGTCAAACACCTTGCCCTCCACTCTGGCGCCGAGGAACATCAATTTCTGCAGACCGCTCTGCACAGGCGGATCGTGGTAGGTGGGTCTCGTCTTCCTCTTGGGTGCGGGCATTGCCTTCGAAGGTGACAGAATGGACATGGCGGCCTTGACGTGCGCAGGGCTGACGCTGGGGAGCGTGAGGATGGCCATGGGACCGGAGAGAAGAGGCTCCAGACCGTGCTGCAGCTGGGTGTTCTTTGCTGAGTAGTATGCGTTCTTCGACAGACCGTGGGTCAGGGTGTGGTCGTGCTTGGGGTTGACGGGCTTGTCCTCGAGAGACTTGGGGTCCCAGAATTCCACAATCTTCAAGGCGGAGGCGAAGATGCCTGTTTGCACGATCTGCAGCTTGGAGCTGGAGCCGACAAATGTTTCTTCTCCGTTGCGCGCCAACTCCTCGTCAACTTTCTGGAAGGCATGGGCCAGCTCGCGTCGAATACCGGACCATTCGGTGGCCTTGATATTGTTGTGTTGGAAGAGCAGCATAAGCGGCGAGGAGCGCAGGACGGATTGATACTGGCGGTGCAGCTGGGATTTGCGGAACTCAGGAGGCTTGTGGGAGGGCGGTTGGGTCGCAGGAAAGCGTGCGATCGGTGGTGGCGCGCGTGTCATCTGATCTATGGGCGGTGCGGGAGTGGTCGCGCTGGCGGTCGCGGTGGAGGCATGTCTGCATTGCCAGCAGACGTATTGAGGTGTTTTGATGGTGGTGAGGCGCATTTGCTTCGGTTGGAGACGTATCCGAGGAGCCATGATGGCCGATGTGAGTGCAGCGCAATCTGTAGAAAATGCGCCAAGGAACGTGATCGAAGTGTGCAAGAGAAGAGCAATTCAATGCTTCCTCCAAAAGAAAATAACAGACGCTTTGCCCTGTACCGTCTCCGCGCTTGATGCAGCAAGTGGATGGTGTAGTGAAGTCGCAAGAAAGCTGGGCGCGGCCAGAATTGTGGCACTTCCGCGCTGTGGCTGATGAGAATGCCGACTTCTCCATCTGGCTCGACTCACAGTCAGCCAATTCAGCCCCGCGGAGGGGAACGAGGGAAAGCATGATTCAGTCAGTCAGTCATAGCCATTGATGATTGATTTCGTCCCCTCGAAGACATCAATCTTTCTTTCTCAATACGGCATGTCTTTTGCTGGACAATGAGAAAAGCAGACAACCTTCAAGATTGGATCATTGGCACATATATCTGCAGCTAGATCGATTCGCTGCCTTCGTCCCGGAATATTTTCACTATACCATCCAAGACTACAATCTTCTGGCACAAGAATCAAGAAGATGACCACAACAGGAGAGAACCAGGGCTTCGTGTCCGTAACGCCTCTGCTCAAGCAGCTCGCCGTCCTCGACAAAGCATTGAAAGCTACGCCCAAGGACATTGCTGCCGCAGTGACTCTTGTCTTCGAGAACCGGATATCGCCAATTCAGTTCTCGTTGCTACTATGGGCTCTTCACACGACCGGTATGGACCACAACCCTGAGGTCCTTGCAAGCACTGCCAGCTATATGCGTTCGGCTGCTGCGCAAGTTGACCGCCATACCCTGCGTTCAGCGGTCATGTCCAGAGGGAAGCCCGAAGGCAATTACCATGGTGGACTGGTAAGACTTCTCCATGTCCAATATATGTTTTCCACGCACACTAACGAATTCACCAGGTTGATATTGTGGGCACCGGAGGCGACGGTCACAACACCTTCAACATCTCCACCACCTCTTCCATCGTAGCCAGCTCCATCCTCATGGTGGCAAAGCACGGCAACAATTCGTCGACCTCCCTTTCTGGCTCCGCCGACTTGCTCCAACGCGCTCCATCCCCTCCAGTGATCAGTGCCACCACAGCCGAGAATCTCCCTTCGATTTACGCACGCAGCAACTACGCCTTTCTGTACGCCCGCGAATGGCACCCTGGGATGAAGCACGCCGCAGCCGTGCGCAAAGAAGTCCCCGTCCGCACCATCTTCAACTTGCTCGGTCCGCTCGCCAACCCTGTACATGACACGGGTCTGATCGAGGCTCGCATTCTGGGCGTAGCACGTAAAGACATCGGCATCAATTTCGCCGAAGCGCTTCGTCTCAGCGGCGCGAAGAAAGCACTCGTCATTTGTGGTGACGAGAACCTTGACGAGCTGTCTTGTGCCGGTCCCACTCACTGCTGGTTCATCAACAGCAAGGCCGACGCATCTGCAGACTCTAACACCAAAGAATCCTCATCGTCCTCCGACAGCGAAGACGACAACACCGGCGCCAAAACGGAAATCACCAACTTCATGCTCTCACCGGCGGACTTCGGCCTCCCCTGCCACGAGCTAAGCACCGTCCATGGTGGCAAAGGGCCGAACGAGAATGCGGAAATCCTCATGCAAATCCTGCGCAATGAGCGGCCGGCCGACGATCCCGTACTGCAATTCGTGCTGCTCAACACCGCCGCGCTGATCACCGTCAGCGGCATCTGCGAGGCGGAGCAGAGTCAAATGGGCGAGGGTGATGATGGCAACGTCGTCCAGGAGCGGGGGCCAGGTGGATTGAGGTGGAAGGAGGGATTGAGGAGGGCGAAGTGGTGTATTCAGAGTGGAGCGGCGATGAGACAGTGGGAGGCTTTTGTGGCGGTTACGAATGAACTGGATAAGAAAACTGGCGCTTAAGGGTGATGGTCTTTGTTAATGAAAGGTTCATACAAAATGATGAAAAGATCTATTATTTGTGAAAAGATTAAAATTTATCATGGGTGAAAAGACAAAAATCTGTGGTCGTCCCCTTCCTCTGTATACAGCTGAACGTCAAGGCAAGACTATATTCATTCATTTTCCGAACGGATGCTTGAGCCTTTCTGTCATATGTGTTTCATGAGGCACTGCGAGAAACCCTTATCAACCATATGCAAAGCTGTATCTTGTGGTATTTTCAAGCATCGAGAGTCCAAGGCTCGTGGAGAGATGAGACAGAACAATCTTTGCGTATTCTCTGGTCCCTCCGTCGGACTATACCTCAGTATCTTGTATCTACGGAAAAACACGAAAGTGCTCTCGTATCTATATTCCACCTTCGTCTCCAGCAAATAACACAAAGATAGGTCGGAGACTTCACCGCCCTCTAACTGCCAGCGATCAACACCGCCGAGCCATGGCATGAATCCTTCGCGCCTCTTCTGCCTCGTGTATGACGCAGGAAAAAGCCTACCAAACCACCATCGTCGAACGAAAATCATTGGACTTCACTGGCCCACGCCCCAGCATGCATACCGGTCGTACAACCCTGCCGCAAACTAATGGAAAATTTCCACACAACAACGCCTTGCGGCGGAGGGGCTTTTTTTTGCCTGCTCTTTTTCCGTTATCGTCGGGCTTGTCTCTTCGGCTTCCCGTATAGGTGCTCGTGTGCTCAGCCTCAATTCGCCGGTTTGGGAGGCTCAGCTGAGCATCATGGGCGAGTCACTTCTTGACTTTTTTTGCGAGCGATTGAAGCACAGGCACAGGCACAGGCACAGGTAAGGCATGGTTAGAGGCTTGGAGACTCAGGTTCCACCTCCTGCTCACATCATCGTAGGCTAGCTGTCAGGTGCAGGAGAAAACAATGTCTGACTGCAGGGCATTTCAATACTGTCCCTATAAAGAGTTCATACAGCAACAAGATCAAGTTGCATGCGAAGGCACCCATGCCCTACTGAAGCATACCAGCGCCGACACCCGACATCTGCAACCCATGTGCAAACCTTCGCCGAGAACTGCATCAGATCAGCATACCTTTCTCCCAAGATAGCTCTCTGCGTTTCTTGGCCTGTGTAATAACTGCCGTACTAAACGTGCCAAAACCGAGCGAAGGATTCCCAGGTTGTACAAGATCCCAGGCACACGCCAGGTTCAGCACTGAAGGTGATCAGAACGTCCCAGCAAGCTGTGCAACGATGCAAGGCTGTTGCTGCGCAGCGAGAATTGAGAAATTGCATTGGCTGGCTGCGCATCCTTCGTGTCTTCCTGCACGGCGTGCATGGCCCTGCGCCTGCGCCCACCCACTCAACTTCCTCTCTTTCCCCGGGGCTGTGTTGTGGTGTTGGCGTGGTGTGAGTGGATGTGTTCCTGGGCTGAGGATCAGGTTGGCCTGCCTTGGGCTGTATGGGTGTTGTGGATCTTGGGTTTGGGATTGTGTTGTATATATACGAGAGGATTCTCTTCGGGAGGTGTTTGTGAGAGGTACTTTGCTACATTATTGACTGCAGTTTTTGGGACTTCTTTCTTATTTGCACAAGCTCTCTTGTACACTGAAATCAAATATATACTATTTACTAGATCGATATCGACTTCTATCAACTCTCTCGCGAAGAAAGAATTGGCACCCCAAACATCTGCCCAACAAACAACCCTTTTTCCCACGCTTGACTTTCAACCAACAGGACCAAATACACAACTCCAACAATTTCTACCAACACACAATGGCCTCCCAAAAGATGTGGAAAAAGCGCGTGCTCGTCCCTCTCTGGGTGATCGAGCTGATCGTCATGGGTATCTTCTTCATCCTCGCCGCCATCGTTGTCGGATACACGGACGAATATCTGGATCGAAGTATCGGCAGGGAAGCACTTCTGTAAGTTTCACGATTGGTTTCCCTTTCATATTGTTGTCCTTGAAGAGTAGAAACATGGGTTGCATGGGGAGCGTTTGTCGACGAACGACGAAGGACTTGTCCATCCGTAAGATGCAAGACCACCGCGAACATCAACGCGATCCCCTTGCAAACCCACCGTCCAGCAACCATCGCAAGCTCAGAGACCGTCAGCCAACCTAAAACCCAAACTAATATCTCCCATCACACAGAGCCAGCGGCGGCGCAGTCATGGGCCTCAGCGGCTTCACCATCCTCCTCACCCTCGTCGAAATCGGCCTCCTCGCCGGGCGACGCCTGAACCCAGCCTTCCACCTGACATCCGCGTGCATCAAAACCGTCATCTGGCTGATCTGGTTCATTCTCAACGTCGCCTCGTCGGCGTACGTGGGAAGCAGTTCGGCGCTGGATATCGTGCTGAGTCTGATTGTTGCGTATGTTTCGACCTTCCCTTCCCCAGCGGCGAGAGAGAGAGAAAGAGAATCGAGTGGCTAACGAACACGAACCAGAATCTGCTCCATCGCCCAGCTCGTCTACGGTTCCATCATCGTGCACCGCGTGCGCAATGGTTTCTACCGCACCGACAACAATGTGGCGTCCAGTAACGTGGCGTCCAGTGCCGGTGGCTACGGGTATGACAACAACACCTACAGCGCAGAGATGGACGCGTATCCCCGCAAGAACGTTTCTTCGGACGATAGCAGGGTGTGAGGTGGTGTGATGTGATGGGTTTGTGATGGAAAACTTTGCTGGGAGTGGGGAGCTTTATGATACCTTACCTGAGATATACGATTAATGCGCTTTTCATATAAGAAATCCAATGGTGATGGTGCGAGTTTAGCAAGCGTTTCCGGCTACTTACTGTACTTGTTAAGCTTACTGTGTAGGCACGGGTAGACTTTTATTATCGTTTACCATGTGATAACTCACCACCATTCTGGTAGGCCGTGAGACGCTGTGATACGGCTCAAGACCGTCGACAGGCAATGCCACCAACATCACTTCCCTCTTCTCTCTATCCCTCCTACGTGCCTTCAACCCATGACTAAACTGCTACATAGCCTTGTCTCACAGCGAAAGAGTGCTTCCTCTCGACCTTCTCACTGGCCGACCGGAGCCACCGCATATTCTAGCCGCAGACGTGCGACCGGCAAATCTTGAATCTCGGATCCCTACTCGCGACAACAGACTGGCAGTTACAGCAGCCTCTCGAATCAACGAGCGACCGTGACTGACCAATACATGCATTTTATCGTCGTCGAGAACAAGGCCGGCGCTTCGATCGGCCTCCAACACCACCACCTGCAGCAAACGTGACCCGAGCATGACTGCAAGCGCCGAGCCAGACCGAGTGAATTCATCATCTTCCCGAGAAGTACCAAAAAAGCCAATGTCACAAGGCACGTTTCGAGACAAATCTCCAGCGACGCACAACACGACTCGCCTTTGTCAAGATCTTTCCATCTGGGCCATTGCTACTCTCACAGCCACCGTCTCCAAGATCCCCAGAGTCGAAAACTAGCACATTTTCAATGAATGCTAGGCGACGCCACCGGAAGAGAGAACATCGTCAAAGAGAAGAGGCTACGGCAAGGCAGTTAATATTTATTAATATGTGTTCTTCCCCAAAAGCGTAAGGGTGCGGGTTTCAGAGTGAGCCCTCTCCCACACAAACTCCGTGAAGCGAAAGTTTGCGGCCGGCCGCTAGTGGCTGGCTGGTTCCCGGGAAATGGTGTGAGTGGGTTTGCAGTGCATGTGGTAATTTCGTGTGTGATGGGCGGTTGGCGTAGATCGGAATTTCTTCCATTGTCCTGGTCAGATGTACCCATTTGGAGGGCATTGCCAGTCTTTGGGATGTAAGAACATGAGCTCTGCCACAATAGTGCTATTGTGGTGAGAGATGTCCAGGACGATGAAGTATTTGGCATTTCTTGGAGAAGACATCCGTTGAGGCAGGCGCTCGGTTGCGACACGGAGCCGTGACAAACACACCCTTGCCGGTGGTTTTCTATCTTTGACCACAGACTGACAGACACGAGGGCCAGCGTGTTTCGACCCGCGGGCACTATGGGGATTAGGCTGGATGGGGTCTGGTCAACCCTTTGATGTGCTGCAGGGATCATGTCCTTGTCCCTGGAGGGTCCCTGTGGTTTCTTGTGCTTTCATCTTCGCATGGCAGACTGGTAATGCCTGCTTTTCGCTTTGAAGGTTGGAGATTGTGTTGAATGATCTCAGGTGAATGGGAGACAAGACGCGTCGTCGCTCCGGTACATAGAGGGGAGCCATTAGACTTTTTATAGAGGCACGAGGCATATCGTGAGATTAGATGAAGATGCACGCTCGTCACAGGCCATCCCTACCTCCCGTTAAGGTATGCTGGCTCATGAGTGGCGCGGTCGAGGAGCAACGGCGTGCTTCTCTTTGAGAGAGCGATGCCATGAGTTATTATGACCCCCCCTGATTGTTCGTTATCCCGATCTCTGTTCATCTGCACTGCCCTGCCCGGCGCAAACGGACAGCAGTAGTGGCCTTTCGCGCATCATCGCATCTCGCCTTCGATTCGCGCACGCCCTTCTCGCAACACCCCAAGCTCTCTCCCTCGTCTCCTCCTCCCCTGCCCAGCCCCAAACGGCCATCTTCTGCAACGCACCGTCGAACGAACCCATCCCCAACGCCTGTCTCCTTCAGTCTACAGTACGCGATACCCTCGCGCTCGGCGCGTGAATCTTCGCTTGCAGTCTTCTCTTGCTCTTCCGTCGGCCAACTCCCCGTATTACTGTTCTTCTTCACGACGACAGCCAGCCAGCCAGCCAGCCAGCCGGCCAACCAGCTGGCCCTTCACAGCAACCCCTGTCTCTCTCTCTCGCTCGCTTCCACCACTCCTCGCGCCGGCTGATCCCTCGTCCGAGCGCGTTTCAAGAATACCACCACCCCCGTTCTGATTGCGCACCGGGGCGAGACCCGCCTGAGACACGCACCTGCTCGTGGCAGCAGAACCGTTCGCTTCTCGTCGTCGTCTTCGTCTCGTTCGTTTGCTCGATCGCTTGCCTGCTTGCGTGAGTGCGTGCGTGCATGCCGTGTTGCCCTCGCCGCTCCCTCGCCGCCTCGTCTTCATCGTCAATCGCATCTGCCGTTCGTCTTGTCTCTGGGCTGCGGCACTGCACGTAACCTTCGACACCACCGCGGGTCAGTCGTAGCAACACCAACAACAACTCATCCACCACTGCGACACTGGATGCGCATGCCTTTCTCTTTAGTCTAGCTGGCCCACCTGGATATACACACTCGTTTTCAACACACGCCGTCTCGACGACGCGGCACACTCGCTTTTGACATTTGCAACCACGCGTGAACGCTGGACGGCTTTGAAGGATCAAAGACAAGAAGACGGAACACATCTCTCGCTTTGAAGCAGCTGCGCTCGACCTGAACACTCCTTCCCACACGCAACCCCACCTCGACCAAATCACTCACACTCGCTTGCACACCTCTCAACACCATCCCGGAGCATGCATACTTAGGCCCGTCAGGATTTCCGCGCCGACCTTTTCGTGAATACTCGTAGTATCCACCCCGCCCACCGACACCACGGACCCATACATCCGGCGCTGAGCACACGGCCGCCTCAGCGCCGCCTTCAATGTCCATCCCTGAGCCCGAGCGGGCCCTGGAGGGTCACTGCTCGGCCATCAACGACGACACACTATACGTCTATTCGCCATCCGGCTTGCAATCATTACAATTAAAGGAGAACGCGACATGGGTAGAGGAGGAGTCTGGAACCTCCGTGAGGGGAGCTGCTTGCGTGCAGGCGGCTCCCAATGGCGACCCTGCGTTGTACGTGATTGGAGGCGAGACCGATGACGAGGAGTACTCTGGCTTGCAACGATTTTTCTTTGCGAACAAGACGTGGGAGTCATTATCACCGCCTGGATTCGATCTTTCTGGACGCACGAACCACAGCGCTGCATACTTGAGCGATCCGCAATCCATTCTGGTATACGCCGGCTCAACACCCGAAGCACCATCACAACTCTCCTCACAAACCTTCCTGATCAGCGCAGTTGAGCCCTTTGGCATCGAGTCTTTCACTTCCACAGCCGCACCGGCAAATCAACCTGTTCTTCTCCCTTGGGGTCCGAGAAAGGCAGTCATGGCAGGAGGATCGCCAACCAACGAAGTCGTTTACACTTTCGACCGTGAAAGCGGTTGGCAGCAATTGGGCACTAACTTGTCCGAACCACTGGACCCTGGAGTTCGTGGCACCCTCATTCAAGGCGACGACGGCAGCAAAGTCCTCGAGACTTACGACATGATCTCATCGCCCAACAAGGTCACGCAGACGGTATTATTAGGCGCAGGAGGAGAGACCGCGCCTAACGGTCAGGTGCTTGGCCAGCAGACTTCCTCCAGGAGGCAAAAGAGAGATCTCACACTCCAAGACTGGCCCGAGTACAACAGCACCAATGCCCCTTCTGGATCACGGAGTGATTATTCTGTCGCACGCGGCTCGGACGGCATGGTTGTGATTTCTGGTGGTAATGAGGACGAGCCAGTGGCGATGTTCGACCAGAATGACAATTCTTGGGTAGATGCTGGAGATTTCTTCGGAGTCCAGAAGCAACAAAACAACCAAGAACCTTTACAACCCACATCGACATCAGACAGCACACCATCATCGACCAGCTCAGCCGAGCCTGAAGCTTCGACCACGGAGGCTGCAGGTGGTGGTGGCGGCATGACAGCGCATGAGAAGAGTATGAGGACGCTTGGTATCACTCTTGGCACTCTTTGCGGTATTGCCGCCCTTGCTATCATTTTGCTGCTTTACGTGCGCTGGCGGAAGTCGAAGAAGGCGAGAGAAAACGCCCAGGCAGGCGACAACGAGAAGACCAACCCTAACGCGGCCCGTCTCAGCTTTGTCGATAGGGGAGCAAGTTTCATGAAGGAGGCTGGTGGATCGGCTACGGACCTGGGAGCTCCCCCTAGGAATCGTTTTGAGAACGCGCCAGGCTCGCACAGCTCACTCGCTATCATCGGTGGGAAATTCGGTAACAAACGTAACTCGCAGGCGCCAAAGGGCAGCTTTGAGAGCACTAGGGGTCTTGTTAAGGACAGGAACGGTGGTGAGCCCATGGAGATGATGAATATTGGGGAGAAGAATCAGCATCTGGCTCCCAATGAGAAGAGTAACGCTGTCCCATCACTGCAAGTCCTCGGCGCCTCACCCGACGACAGGAGGACTTCTGGTTGGTCAAAGTATTTCTCTACGAGCCAGCCTCAGGGCAATGAGCATTTGCCGTCGGCTTATGCTAACGACAGGAACTCGACGGTGTCACAATGGCCTTCAACTCGCGCTGCTTCGACGGATCAATCACGGATACCCTCATCGGTCCTCGTACCTCCGCTCGATGTCGACTTCAGCAAGACCGTCGATGGCCAACGACTCAGCAACGTCATTTCCCACTCGCCATCTTTCGCGGACTCCAGAGAAGACCTGGCCAGCCGCGGCAGCACACTCACAGGGCATCAAGGCAAGATTGAGAATGGCGATCGGCCGTTGTCCGACACGAACACGGTGTCTTCGTACGACCGCAGCACCATGAGCAGCGACTACTACAACGGCATGTCGTCTATCAACTCGCCCTGGACGCCCTTTAGCAACGGAGACGACCACAGGCCTGCCAGCAGTGTGTACACGGCATCCATTCACGAACGCCGCCTCCCCTCGCGTGCTGCCCGCTCGCAAGGCTCCGGTTTCTTCCCCGGCGCAGGCGCGACTCCCCGCCCGCCCAAATTGAAGCTCAACCAAGATCAAAAGAACAGCTCAGAATGGCCTGCTGCATCTCCCTCCCCTCGCGACGCTGGTAAGGACAGCCCGCTCCTCAACTCCCCACCGCCAATCGCACCACCCGCCGCCGTGCATGATAGAGCCAGCACGGCGACCGTCTTCCCCCAGCAGTCCGGCAACCGATGGACGGCCAACATGTCACGGGACGAATTGATGGCGCAGGATAATCTCATGAGTCACGACCTCGCCCCGCCCCGCGCTGGGTTCATGGGCGGCGGAGGTGGAGGTGGCGGTAGCGGCGGCAGCGGCGGCGGCGCGAACCAAGGCCCCGACCGCGCGAGCACCCTCACCGTCTTCCCTATCGACGGCGGCGACGGCGCCTGGACGGCCAACCAGAAGAGCGCGACCGGCGGCGCCGAATTGGACAACGAGCTGCGCCCGCCCGGCGCGCTGGGCGACGCTCGCGTGGCTGACAATCGCGATAGCACCGTGACCATGTTCCCGCGCGGCGTCAACAGCACTTACTACGCCAACCGGCCTAAAGAGATCGACGAGGCCGAGGCCGGCAAGAAGCCTATGAACAACGACATCTCTTGGTTGAATTTGGATCACGGCCATGGCCATGCTGCTCAGGCGAGCGGGCCTAGAGGTTGAGAGGGGGTTGAGTTTTCGATGCCCTTGTGAGGGTGCCGTTCAACATACAGATTCTCCTTCCTCAGCCTGTTCTTGTCAGCATCCACGCGCCCACCATCCATCCATCCACGCACCCCAGCAGAACTCCACCCATCGCAATTCCCACCGACTATCAACGACTCTCACTACAGCCACCCGTCGCATTTCCACCGTCTCTCTCGTCTACATTTACACCACCGCGCGCCGCCGCCCCACAGCAGGCATGTCGCCGCCCTCATTGTTTCTCTGCCCCGTCTCTTTCGTTTTCTCAAATACCAAAAGAAGTCGCCCAAACAAACCAGCATTCCGTTTCGGCATTTTGGGGACTCTCGTCATCCGCATCTTCGTGTGTAATTAGCTTTAGATTATTGTCATCATCATCATCATCATGGTTCTTGTCTCGTTTATGGAATTCTTTACTGTCGTTGCGAATTTCACACTTGCATTCATGCCGTTTTTTTTTTTTTTTTTTTTTTTTTTTTTTTTTTTTTTTTTTTTTTTTGTCTCTTTTCAGTCTTTCCCGTCTTCGTTTTGTTCTCTTTCGATTTCTGCGTCTCGCATACGAACCGTTCTGAGCGTTAATGCAATCGGCTCTCACTAAAAGAAGAGGCGGGAAAAAAAGGTCAATCGGAGGCAATAAGCAGGAAGGGAGGAAAGAAAGAAGAAGGAAAAAGAAAACGAAAAGAAGACGGCCTTGTATGCTTGTGCTTTCTTGTGAGAAGCGGGAGGACAACAGGAAAGGGTAGGCAGAGAGGGGAAAGAGGCTTTTCGCATGGCGCGGCTTCGGACCGGGCGTGGGTTGTCTGGTCATGAGACTTTGTGTTTCGAGATACTATTCATTGACATTCACCACTATCGTCACCGTCGCCGCCGTTTGCCATTAAGCGTTCTTCTTTGTCCTATTGCCATGTTGGGTTTTGCTTGCTTACGGTGTGCTTCTTTGCTATGACGAGTTCTCTTGCTTGGCCACGATGTCTCCTCACGTCGATGCATAACCTCCCCTTCTGAACTCAGCCAACTTACACCACTTTTCTTTCTCGAGAGCGCATTGATCTTCTGACGTTTGCTTTTTTCTCCCGTGAGATTGGTAGCTACATGTAGGTAGGGCTGCGCTTCGCAGGAACGGGAAGGATGAGACATGAATCTGCACGATTGCTTGGGATGAGTGTTTGGCGCCTATCCGTCTCTGGGTGGGATGAGAAAGTCTGAGACGAGATGTTCACTCGATGTAGGAGGAATGACTATTTGATGTTATTACTGTTCTCTCTTCTTCTTATCGTCTCAATCAAATCTCGACTGGCTCGAGCAAACCCCAACAACAGCCTCCCCTCAACCGTCACCACGCACACGCTCACGAACGCACCACCTCACCTCATCTCAATCCCCTCCTCCTCCGCAAACTTCAGCACGTAATCCCTAACCTTCGCATCCGGCGCCGTCTCGATCGCCAACCGTCCGTCAATATCCCTCTTATCCGGCTCCGCGCCCGCTTTGAGCAGCACAACAGCCGCATCCCCGTGCCCCTCAGCAATGGCATGATGCAGAGCCGTGCAACCGTCCACATCCGTCGCGTTGAGTGGACTGTTATTCTCCAGCATGAGCTTCACAATCGGTACATTCCCCACAGCCGCGGCGCGGTGGAGGGGGAGCTGGCCTCGCTTATCCTTGACGCGAGCGGAAGCCTTGTGCGCGAGCAGCTTCCGCGCGGCGTCAAGGTTGGCTTTGCTGGCGGTGAAGTGCAGCGCGGTCTGGCCGGCGTTGGTCTTTGCGGCGACGTCGGCTTGTTTGGCCAGGAGGAGGTCGAGCAGGGCGTCGCTGTCTTTGATGCTGGAGGCGATCATGAGGGCGGTCCAGCCCGCGCCGTCTTGGGCGTCGACGTCGAAGTTCTTGCGCTCGGAGAGGAGCTCGACGATGGCGACGTGGTTGTAGCTCGAGGCCCAGTGGAGAGGCAGGCGGTCGTCGTCATCGCGGCGGGAGATGAGTTTGGGGTCGGCGTTGAGGAGGGATTCGACTAGTTTGGCTGAAAGGGGGTGTTAGTCCGGATTCACGGGTGTCGATTGATTGACAACACTCACTCTGCCCTTCGCGGCAGGCTCGGTGGATGGCATACTTGGCCTGTTGTGCTTCGGAGTCCATCGTTTGGGTGCGTGCTGCTGGTGTGTTTGGGCAAGTCGTGGAGAGTGCGGGGCAGAGCGCGCTGGAGATTCCGCGCTGCCACCCGCAGTGAAGGTTGACGTCACGTGATAGGTTCTCGTCTCTGGTGAATGATGCTCGCTTCGTTGAGCAGCATCATATCTTCGTCGCAGGGACCCAGACTCCAATACCTCGCTGAGCATCAACTCGAACGCCAGGCCCGGCAGCTTGCACTCGTAGAGTCTTCTGGTAATACGAGTCCACTACTTGCAGGACCGGCCAGATCCAACGACCCTGTCCGCCAGCCAAGCCCGTCTCATCGCGGCTCGCATGCACGAGAAGGTTGAAAGTCAGCTGATGCCGACTGAAAGGTGCCAGACTCATGGTCCTGTACTTGGGCCCGCTGAAAGCGAAGTCATCGTTTGCCTCCATGGTCACGGCAAAGGTGAGGAAATGCGTCGAGGGGTTTTCGAGATGGTAATGGAGGGACGCGTCTGAGGTTTCGCTTTGGGCAACGTCAGCGACACAGAGTACTCTTGGCTCTGAAGAGGGAATGTTGAGGCGTGGGACTGGCACTTTCGTGGTGCAGACTGTAGAGTCCGCCTTGCGAACCCACGAGATTGCGAGTGAGAGTTCTAATATCGTGGGTCTGCGGTCATCAAGCGACACTTTCTGTACCAAGACCTGGAAAGACCTGTCGAGCTTCGCTTCCGGTGCAAGAACTTTGTCTTCCTGCTCGTTCGATTCGAGCACCTTGAACTCCGCTTCGTTCGTCACACGATCGACCACGATATCAGCGCTTTTGACGGTGATCTCATCCGAAGCGACGGACGTGATCTGACTTCCCAGTCTCCAGCGATGTGGAATTCCACATGACAGATTTCCTTCTGATGATAGCAAGGCTGGGTCAAAGTAGCTTGGCCATGGTTCAGGGTGTACGAGTGGACCGAAGTTGAACTTCGCTTCGAACAGGGCGGCATAGCTGAGTTCTACCACGACAGACTTCTTCAATGGTGTGTCAGGTTCCGAAGCTAGAGTGTAGTCGACATCGATTGTCAGAGTATGCGGTACAGGCTCCATTGGGGCATCAATGACTAGGTCAATCTTGGTTCCCGCCGATGGTTGAAGGTCATGGATGTCTTGCTGGGCAGCGGCTTCCGGTGTCAAATCACGGTCGTCGTCCAGGGGTTCTCCGACCGGCGACCACTTGGACGAGAGGACAATGTCGTCCTGTGCAATGACTTTCTGTGTGACAGAACCTGTCACGACGTCCGCTTCTTCATTAATCAGCTCCACCTGAAGCTTGACCTGTTCACCAACGTAAAACTGCTGATGGAGACCATGCAGCGACACTTGCATCTTGGGCGGCTTTGGTAGCACCTCTACAGTCGTCGATTCCTCGCGGTAAAGGGAGCTCGGCACCAATTCTCCATGCGATTCGGATTGCCATTCAGACGTCTGAAGAATCAGCTCGTCTTGGAAGATGTGGTTCAAGTTGAACTTCTCAGTGACAAGGGAGATGGTGGCTTCCCGCAGTCTTACTGCCTGCGCCTCCCGGAATGTCAACTCGAAATTGTAGATCCGGGTCTCTTTTAAACGCACAGTCAGATTTGCGTGTGATTGAAGTAGCTCGTCAGAAGGTTTGAGGGAAAGTCCAGCGACTGTATTGGCAGGCTCATCGCTTTCGTGCGAAATCTCAATCTTCTTAATGTTGTCGATGAGTAGCTCAACCTTAGATAAGGTAATACTTTCGGTGCTGGTTTGCACGTTCGAAGTAAGAGTCAGTTGGCACTGTAAGGGCTCGCCGACGAACCCTTGCTTGTTCGCAAACGCAAATTGCAGTGAGACTGGACTCAGGCGTTCTCGGTCTTTGCATTGTACCTGAACCGCAGCAGCATCGGCGGGTAATGCATCTAGACAGCGCTCGATGCTGATCTCATTGCCTTGTTGAGATAAGGTCGCAGCGCCCAGAAGCTCCCACGTAGTCGTTAATGCCAACTCGTGACTCCTTGTCTTCTCGGCGCACCGATAGAGTTCGAGCAAAAGCTCCTCATAAAGCGCATGCCATCCGTCATTTCGCCATGTGCAGTCTTTCCAAAGCGACACGAACTGGTCTAGAGCTTCATCGAAGCGCTCAGCTTGAAGAAAGTCGCGGCCCACGTCAAGCTTCATCTGTTCGCTCATGCGAGTTTGTTTCCTACTGGTGAACTCCCGGGAAGCGTAGTCTGACAGTTGACCAATGATGGCGATGTGATCAATGCCACCCTTTTCCTGGTCAGGATATTCTTTGTGGGGAGGTAGAACTAGATATGTGTCGTATGCCGCCGATCGTTTGGCTACGGCGGATGCTGGTGACCCATCCGGTGATGATCTATCTTCAGCTGGTATCGCTTGAGCTCGCTGCCAACGCGATCTTGTCCCGTTCAACGCAAGTCGAAGCCAATACCCAGCATGGTGAAGTAAGCTGAAAGGGGGCAGACGCTCAGCTGTCGAGAACGCTTTCTCAGGAAGAGCATGTGTGCGCAGGTGCGGAGGTTCATTGGACCCATCGAGCGGCTGTTTTGCTTGGATTTGGAAGGCAGGCAAGTCCGCGCGACGTGTGAGTTCTGCCATAACTTTTGCCCATCGAGATTCCCAAGCATCCCAACTGTATGTTTGCGATCCTTTCCCGCGACGGTCGACCAGGTCCTTCATCCGCAGACGGTAGTTGGACCACGACTGGGAGGCACCAATAGACGAGCCGGTCCAGAGTTGGCATCGGATGACACGGAGGGCCAGCGTATCAGCAAGGAGTCTTGCCTCGTTCCAACGGGGCGACCAGCTTGGTGTAGTTTCAAAAATACCCTCGGGGTTGAAAAGGTCTTCGATCGCTTGAGAGTAATGTCGCTCGGCAACATCCATCTCCTGACGGAACTCGGCAAATGCGCCTTGCTTAGTTTCGTACCGCACATTCCATCCGACATTCGAGAGCGATTGAGAGGCCGGTATAGATGCAGCTGAGGGAATTGAGCCACGTGCCTTTTTACGGCGTGCATGCTTAGTGAGGTCCCGGTAATATTCTACGATCGATGGCTGCAGTGCAGATAGCACGCCATGCACGAAGCCGCTCATCTCTGACTGGGAGGAGACTGGGGGCATGAAAAATAGAGAAGTCTTTGAGTCCAAATTTGTAACCCGGCGAATGCTTGCCAGACGGTCTTCAAGCTCAGCAGCATGCAGAATGCTTTCGTCGCTCAAGAGAACAGCGGCGAAACGGGTCTTGAATCCGGATCGACTGATTGCCGACCTCACAGCGTTGATATCGGCTTTTAGCTGGTCATCACCAGCCGGACCATCAGCAGCTCTCATGTCGAAGAATGCAACAAAAGCTGCGGGTATCTGACGCTGGTGTTTCGCGAACCACAACGGAGTAAAGACGCCGTCCGGAAAAGTTGGCGAGCCAGGTGAGAGAGGCGATAGTGGCGAGTGCAACTCGCTAACTTTCGAGGGGCTTCGAGATCGGTTGACAGCGTCGTCGACCGTCGCTGCTTGCGCGAGCGGTGCTGCTTTACGAGGTGGCAGAGTATAGGTCTTTTGACGATCAGTCTATGTGAACCAATAAATGAGCAGGATCAGCTCCGACTTACCCTACCGATCGCTTTCATGCAATAATTCATGAATCCCACCGGCCCGGGCAGGTTGCCCGCGTTCCATGCCGAATTACCGCCATCTCGTTTGACGAACTGCTGGAGCAAGTGGCGTGCCTTTTCGCCCTCGCACACTGCAGACTGAATCACCAACTTCGTGCCGCTCTCTTGACGTGGCACTCCATTTCCACCAGTACCAGTGTGATTTGCATCGTCCAGTCCAGAGAGAAGAACCAAGGGCAGATTATGATCTGTGTAGTCGACAGGCAAGTCGTCCATGTTGCAATCCGGTACCAGAATGTGAGATATGCAAAGTTGGGAATTCAAATCGCTCAGTCGTCCATACTATTCCAGATACTGGCGTCTTGCTCTATCAATTCTGCTCGCCTGCGAGCCGTAGTGTTTGCGAAATGAATGTTTATCAGTAGAGACCAAGAAGGCCGGAGGCCAGCCAGCTAGCGTTTAGGGAGGAGCCAAGTGCAGAGCGGTGAGTGGCTCGTTAAATCTTCTGGCGACCCACTTTCGTTTATCCAGCACTCTGCCTTCCAACTTCACCCAAACACAGCCGAAGCGGCTCAAGCTCAAGCACATGTCAATCAAACACGAGCGCAGCAAGACAAGAACAAAGTCACCAAAATACATCCATAGCGACTCCACCCAGAACCAACCATCCTCAATGCCACCACCAAACGACCCCGAAGCCAAGAAGCGCGCAGCTCGCGAAACAATCGACATTCTGCACGACATCTCCACACTTCTCGTACGACTCCAGCATTTCTCTTTCCCTCAAAAACAAGTGAAGAGAAATGTATCAACAAGAAAAGATAATCTCAAAGCTAAAACCCCCAATCACAGAACACAGATCTCGACCGGCAATCACTAAGCTACTGCGTCTCGCTGATCGAGAACGGCGTGAATCCCGAAGCTCTTGCGGTACGTAACGCGTCTTTGCCTCTGCTCAATACTAATTGGTGTCATCATGAGGGAATGTCGAGCTGACACGTTGCACAGAAAGTCATCAAAGAAGTGAAAGCGCAGCAGGATAGGCATGAGGCGTAGATGGGAGTGGTGGCTTTTCTTTGATTCTCTCTGTCTCTGTTCTCTTCTATGAGGCTCGTTGGCGGTGTTTGTAATGCTCTATTACTCTTATATGGGACAAATGGCGTTTTGGGTTTGCAAATAGGGGTGGGTGGTAATAGCATGATACCCTCATGAATGAAATTGGCAATCGACAACGACACAGTTGCCTGGGGCACGATTGCCGTGATTTGATACAGTGCGTGATTCCGATTGGAGAGAGATTCTCCGATAAACACAAAATTTGCATGCCGATAGTCTTCTGTGTCTTTTCTGTCTTTGATATCGTGAACGCATTAATCTAATCATGGATGAAGTCCTTCGACGATAGAGACACCTCACTCGTCTAATCGACCTGCTCATCCTTCCCTCCGCGCTCCGCGCCGACATTCAACGCCGACAAGCCCTCAGAAACACCCTTGAGCCCGTCGACAGAGGCCTGCTGGGCACTTCCATTCGCAGCTTTCTTCTTCCTAGCAGGCCTCTTCTTCTTGACGCCAATAGACAACGGCGCCTCGCGAATCCAGCGCGCAATAGCCTCCGCTCGATCCGTACTGATGGGATACTCCTTGGCATTGTCATCCTGAGCCCAGCGATTCGCAGCCGCAGCGCTACCGTTCCCGTCGACAGCTTCAGTGGAAGAGGACGACGATGTCGTTTCCTTGTCTTTCAGAGGCCCAGAAAGGCCTTCTTCGTCTTCGATCGCGCGTTTCTCCCTCGCTCGCACGGCGCGCTGGAAGCTTTCTTCGTCGAAAACGCGGTCGTCTGAGAGGGCTTCGATGATGCTTTCCTGCTTGATGCGTTCGCGCTTCTGGTCGGGCGTTTCTTCATTGCTCGAGGAAGGGCGGTTGGTTGGTACAAGCGCGTCGCCAGATGTCGATGAGGAAGACGATGGGGAAGACGAAGAGTCGTCTTTCGCCCAGCCTCCTGCTGCTTCTGGCAAGGGCGCGGGAGCGCAGAGTTTCTGCCAGGGCATACTCAGGCCGATCCAGTTGTTAGCTCGTCGGAGAACCTCGATCCAGTCTGAACGAGCGGGGCTGCGAGCGGCTTGAAAAATGGGATAGCCGTCTGCGATGCGTGCGAGACGAGCGGCGTTGTGGGCATGGCGGAGGTGCTCTGTTGGGCTGGTTTGAACGAGTGCATGGGCGAGGAGAAGTGAATGTAGAGCGTCTGTGAGTAACGGATGGTAGGTGACGGCTTCACGGGAGGCGAAAGCGTCGCGGATAGGCTCATCGGTGTGGCCGTTGCGAGAGCTGTCGGTCGTTGGAAAAGGAGGGAGATCTTCAAGTGGCTTCTCGGCAAACAAAGCGCTGGCAGGGTAGATCTCTGGTGAGGGAAACTTGGGCCAGCCATCTTCGCCGAGTTCGAAGGGCTTTGCTTTGGGGCTCTGCTGGAGCTTTACGAGAGAAGAAGTCTCACTCTGACCATTGCTAGCTCCTTCGTTCTGGCTCGACTTACCATCGCTACTGCTGACCTCGACGAGGCGGTGCTTAGGCAGAGGGCTTTGGGTCTTGTGTCCGTTTGCAAGATCGTAGACCCGACGCATGATCTCATTCGTAATCCCGAAAGGAAGACCAGGCGTGTAGTCGAAATGTGACAGAAACGCAGAATAGTCCTTGATAGCTCGCTTTGCATAGGTTTTTACTCTGTTTCGTGCGTCGAGTCGGACAGCATGAGCTTCAGCGTGTGCCCTGGTATCCTCGCCGTTCTCTTGCGCAGCCTGGTATTCTTTGAGTCCATCCAGTGCCGTATGCACGCTCTGACACGCGAGCGTCAAGTAAACCCCAGCTCTATTAAACAAAAGTTGCTTTTCCAAACTTGTCGGCTGGTCCTCGTCTTTCAATTGTGGAATTGCCCTCGCATCTCGGTATCCTTTATTCCAAGCATTCTGCTCCACGCGCATCTTACTGCTGAGTTCCAATTGCTGTTGATCTGGCTTATGTGATATCCTGATGTTCTCTGTGATGCGAAGAGCCAGAGTCAAGTCCAATATTGCGCCCTCCCATTGGCGCTTGAAGATCTGCACAAGAGCTCGGGTTCGTAAAGGTGGTGCTTGTCGGTCGATTGGAAGCGAAGCGATTATCTCGTCCAGAGGGTCTAGAGGCGTATACTCTTCCACAGCGCGGGAGGGTATCTTTTCGTGGAAGAAGTGCACGTACTTGGCGTCTATGATCGCGGGATCGTTAGCAATGCCCTCTTGCGCGACAACTCTCCTTGCGAAACGCACCAGGATTGTTCGGCTCTCGTCTCAAAACATGACTACCAACATCTTCCACCGTGCTCGTCGCCTGCATCGTAGCCACGCTCGCAGCAACCTCGTCCATCTCGAACGCTTTTGCCAACAACCTCACTGCCTTTTGCCGTATTTTGAAAACCCGCTCTTTGCTCAGCGGCGCACCTCCACCTCCATTTGTGCCAAACAAGTCCATGCGACCATTGTTGGTCGCATTGTTCGCGACGCCGTTACTCGCGCGAACGGAGTCCTGTGAGGCTTCATCCACGGCTTTGCGAATCTTGACAACATCGTAGAAGACGGAAGGGTCAATCAGGCGCGGAGAGGGCATCGTGTAGTTCTGGTGAGCGAGCGAAGAAAGTATCTCGGGCGGGAGTTGGAGCCATGGTCCGGAGAACGAAGAGACGTAACGCCAGTGTCTACAAGCAGAATGGTTAGCATGATCGATACGAGCTGCGTCTATGTCACATTCGCAATGCGCAGCTTGTTGTACAGTAAAGGGAAATCATAGCACGTACGTACTTATTCCTGCAGATAATCAGACCAGACCCGGGAGGGAAACCGGGTTGCGCATTTTGCGCGCCAGTCTTCTTCTTCACCATGACTGGAAGATATTGCTGCTCCTGCAGCGTGGGAAGAATGCTAAAGATTGATTGTCATGTCGAGTAATTTGTTTGTGTACATGTTTTGGTTGCGTTTGCGACAGACAAGAAGGGGAGCTTTGAGACTGGCGTCACACATTGGAGAGTGGAGTTCGTTGGCTGAACCCTTGCTCTGGCCAATTCACTTCCTCACACCTTCCAACCACTACTTCAATCTTAGATTACCCATTAACAGTAAAGTGCGAAATATGCGAGAGTACTATTAAGAATTGCAGTCGATTAGTTGCCCGGTTCTGTCAAAGGCTCCATCCCCATCTTATACCTTATCTACCCTCAACCTCTTGAATAATCAAGGAACATCGTTCCTAATGGTGTTTTGAGCAATCTACCTAGGTATACAGTGACTGACCCGTTACATGGGTTTGAGTCCCTCAGAAACATCTACAAGCGCATCGGCCTATATCGATGGCTACAGGACAGGACAGCCACGATGATATGTCAAACACAACTAAACAACATCACACATACCCTGACGGTCGAAAGGCGAGATGATGATCCTGATTCTGCTGAGACGCAAGCAAGACTTACGGCCCAGAGCTGATATCGGCTCAGAGACAACTGAAACTCAAGAAAGGGTAATCATCTGAGTATGTCAACATCAATTTCAATTTGATAGACTCGAATTCAATGGGTATCCGCGTTTGAAGATTGGCGAGAGAGCGAGTAGTGAAAAAGAAAGGCTCCATACGTAGGTAGCAAACCCACATCCCCACTCGCGGTCCATAACAAAAAGGAGACAGAAAAAAAGAAAAAAAAAAGAAAAAAAAAAAGAAAAAGGTCGTTAATGTGTATGTCCTCGTGATGTCCAATCAATCACCATGGGATGGCGAAGGAATGACAGATCCTCCCAGCATGTTCGGAATTAATATGTACGCTTCAGATAACAAAAAAGAATACGACAAAAGCATGGACAAGCGAAGTCTCAATGGCGCTGTCTGCCATCAAACTCCTCGAAGCGCTGGAAAGGCCTTTCGGAGTCTAGCAGCATGCTGACCGGCGGCCAATTTCGCTGGGCTTCCTGCATGGCCGCCGTGGTTGTGAGGTCGGGGCTTGGGACCTCAGCAGTCTCCGGATCCGAGTCCTGTGTGACGGAAGACTTGAGCTCGCGCACGGAAGACGCATTGCCAATCGTGGTGCTGTTGTCCGTGTAGTGGTGGGAGTTGCGATTGCGGCGGTAGAGGGTGCGGACGCTGGGAATACAGACGGCGAGGATGGCGACGGTGGGCTCGATGGTGGTCCAGACCGCGACGTCAACAATGTAGTCTGTTGGGCGGGAAAGTTAGTAAACGGAGAGGCTTGGATCGGACTTTTGATAGGGGTTCGACTTACAAGTGAAGTCGGCCTCCTGGGCTCCATCAGTCATTTCCAGGAGAGCGATGAGGCGGATGATATCGAAGACAAGAGTGATGATACCGAGTGCGAACATGGTGATGGCTCCCGTCTTCAATCTCTTGTTGAGTTGGAGCCTCAAGACCTCTCTAATTGGGACGACGATGATGAGGAGATCGGTGACGATGTTCGGAATTTGCAAGCCGTAGTAGAATGGGATAATTGGGATGCAAGTCTTTTCTGACTCGGGGATCATCTGGTTCCAGTTTGCCTCCATGGGAATGCAAAGGAAGAAGGCGGTGAGAATGATGCCCGCGCCCCAGGTGGCGACAATAGTGATAAGGACGTTGATCTGCCAGTGAAAACTCCTCGAGTGGTGCGAGAATAGCCGGCGGTATTGCATGAGGATTGACAGCTTCACGAAAGTAATGCATGCCGGGTACAGGAAAGAGCCAGAATATTGGACCTAAAGGACTTGTGAGCGAGCTGCTTACGAAGTAAATGCGAGTCTGCCCAAACAGCATACCTTTGCAAATGTCACCAGAGTGTCCATGTCCAAGGTGCTGATGTGTCGACCGAGTCCATTGTTGAGTACTGTCTTCTGGTCAGTCTTTGAGCGCGTCAACAATAGCGAGGCCAACTCACGCAATATGCCGCCTATGTCGATGCCCAGCTTGCACGCGAGAGCCATGTAGATGAACCAGTCCTCCCAATATGTCTTCATGCCTTGGTATCGTCGTGCGATGAAGCGCAGAATCACCGCGCTGAACGACAAGAAGAGTGCCACCACCGTCGCAGCGACGACCTTGTAGCCGACATTATCTGACTCGTCCGCCATCGTGTATGAAGAGAAGTGGTATGTCGGCCAGCTGTGTGGAGCAAGTGCGCTCGTAGAACCGCCCAAAGATGATGGCCAGGTGGTGCAGGAATGAAGAATGCCAGCGAGTCAAAACGGACGCGAGGTAGCTACAAGATGAGGACGCGCAGGGTTCTTCAACGTCTGGGAGAACGTGCGTGGCGTGGTACAGGGACGTGCTAGATTTAGAAGAGGATGGGGTAGGGGAAGGCAACGGGAGTGAGACATTCAAAGACAAAGAGAGCCAGATGAGGCTATATGTGCTGCGAGCAGAGCCCCGGATACTGTCATCAGCGGCAGGCAGTCCGATGTGGGAAGAAAGTTCTCCTACTTGTCGGGGAGGCGATGGCGCTGCGCCAGGGTGCTGGGTTTGCTGCAAGGCGACGGAAGCGTGTCATGCTCCAGCCTGCTAGTGATGCAAGGGACCAGCAAAGCCTGACCCGGTAAGAGACGTCGATACAGTAGTTGATTAGATGGGCTCATAGGCAGGACAGGGCCGGCATGTAGAGATTGAGGGCTGCGGCCCAGACTCCAGTTGGGGATTGGAGAGGCAAGCGAAGGGGTCCAACGGCGCGAACGGTTCGCCAATTGTGAGTAGGGATGCGAGAGGGGAAGATGTTTTGATGCTTATGTCGAGACGCATATTGACGGGCGTCCAAAACCCAAGACTGTTCCAGTGCGGACGCGAAGAGGGAGATCGTCACACAATCCCCACTCCCCGGGCGGCCCTTGCGCGGTTCGCACGGTTGGATGATTTGACATGGCGCAGCATGACAGCTGCAGCTAGATCTGTTTCCGAACTTATTAAGAGGCGTTGGAGAGACTTTCGTGTGGTGACGGTTCACAGCTGAATGGCTTGGTGTCGCCGGCACCCTGTCCTGCGTCCAAGGCCAGATCCGGCAAGCATGACGCAGAGTACGGATGGCGTTGGTGTGCAGTGGTAGAGCATCTGAATGACATCCTCCAGTCCGCGGGTATCACATCGCATGCGCATCGCTCTCGGTCGCGAGATCAGGTTCCGATTGAAATGATGTCTGCCGCACAGGTTGAGACGCCATATAGCCCGGTCTATGGGTATCGCTTCCGCGGCCCGGAAGCGGTTCTGTGTGACCTGCATTAGTCTCAGCTACCTCGCTCTCGGGACGCAGCTCCGCGCCATTGGCATTGCCCGTGTCGACCCCAAATCATGTGACATCCCGTCTGTCGGCCCGTGGCAGCAGAGCTTAAAGCGATCCGGCGAATATCAGACCTCCACTATACGTGGGCTCGGCCCAGATCTTGAACCACTTCTGCGGACCGTTCCAACGCTGTCGTGCACTCCACGCCCTCGATCACCGACCGTTTCCGAGATCCCCTCGAGTCCACTCATTCTTGTGGTCAGCTCGGTTTGCCGATTCCGCGTTGAGATCTTGGTGTGTTAGGTGCGTGTATATCGCTCGCCAAGTGTCATCGATCATGGGATTCGAAGGCAAACACAGCTGATGATGACGTCCGGCGGCATGCAGGCATTCTCCCATCGTACAGAAGAGATCGTGCCCTAGGCTTCCCAGCCTGATTTCTTTGAACATGCATTTCGCCAGCCTGCTAGTAGTCTGCCAGCCTGCGCTGTCAATCTATGCTTTATGTGGAAAATGGACTAGACGGTTAAGGTAGGAGGTAGTGTTGTAACGTTGCCCGGCCAGTTATGCTATCTAGCACTGGTCTCGCTTTCGATGTGCCCATGATGCTATGATGCCGTCGTTTCGGTGCTTGCGTTCGACACCCATCTCGGCTGGTGATTTCCCGCCGAAACTCGGTCATCAAACAATACAATCGTATGACCCCATGACTCTGGGACAATAAAGCACAGGCTGAGGGCACGAGGTAAGAGCACCAATCTCGCCAATCTAGCAAACCAGCCTGCTGGTCACATCACTGCAGCCAAGCTTCCACCTCGAAGATTGTTGAGATCTCCCAAGAGATTCGTTCTGGACGTCTCCGGCCGTCCGAGTCTACGGAGCTTAGCCAAGCAACCTTGTATCTCTACATGCACCCGCGAGAAAGGAGGGAAGTGGCAAGATCTCGATCAAACAGAAGGAGAAGCGAGACGCGTGATGCGCTCAACATCTCCACAGCTGCGTCGCATGCACGCAGATATAACTCTGCATGTACTACTCGTGTTGCATGCACGATCACGCCAGCAGTTTGGCGCACCAATGCACCGCGCCTCGTCGGAGCACTGCTTAGTACCTCATTTCGGCCATCCAATCATGGGTCTCCATTGGACATAATACCTGATCAGTAGTTATACATCCCATCCCTATCCCAGTTCCCATCAGCCTTCACGCGCTGTATGGCCTCCTTGACCCTGCTCGCGATCGTTGGAACGTATGCCAGGGGGTCTGCAGCTTGCTTGTCAATATCCTCACGCCGCCCCTCGACCACGCCTGCTGCCAGCCACGGGATCCCTTGAGAACCTCCGCAATCTCTGATCAGAGCATACACCATATCGTTGGTGAAGTAGCCTCCCGTGACAACGGCTTGAGGTTTCCGAGAATAGTCTTGACTCCCAATACTTTTGAAAGTTGGCTGGGTGGGCGGCTTTCCAGAGACCAGTAGTGGGATGTCTTTGGTGGCAACTTCGGCCGAGTCCATGAAGTGAATTACTGTAGCGACTCAATAGTTTGGCCCTACGTGCAGCATACTCGAAGACTTACCTTCAATTTCAGGTTTCAGCGCCTCGACCATTGGTATGCCGATGACTTCGGAGCGGCCGAGCAGGACAACCGGGATAGCCTGTGCTGCCATGTTGGAGATATGACGCCTGTTTGTTGTCGTGCGGTGTGATTTCTGGTGTATCTCAAGACCTGGCCGGGGGAAATGCCTGAGAAACATAGCGATGAGATCTTCATATGCTGCTGTCGCTCTGCTGACAGAGCTACATGCTCCCCTCGCCTGAAGGATGCTTATGATGAGTAAGAAGTAAACACCGTGGAGCTGCTTTCATCACTCAGCCTGCATGTGCCAACGAGAATCGCGCTCATGTGACTAGAGTCGGCCTCAGTCAAAATTATCTCCTTTTCATGCATCAGGAGGCCTGCGCATCTGTCGTCGAACACGTTCCAACTCTTGAAGGCTCGATCAGTGAAGTGATGGATCTCTCGAAAGATGGCACCCGGCTTTCTCGCGTAGCAGCCTGACCCCACCAACAAACAAGAAAGCTGAACTGACCACAAGCGCCACTGCTCTAGAGTACTAACAACACCACTTTTCACGAACATTGGAATTTGATACCATTCAATCTCCTACTGTCGCGCCAATACCACTTGCATCGTTTTCTGTCGATTTTGAGATTGTGCTAACACATACTCCAAGGACACGATCAGAGTGACCAGGCCTTTGCGCCGCAATAACAACATTTCATCAGAAACAACACAGAACAACATTGAAGCGACTCCCACCAGCCGCCACCCCCAAAGTAACCCATAAATACCATACTCCAAGGCATGGATCCACCCAGCGACGAGCAGCGCCGCTCCTGGAACCGCGGACCCCTTTCGGACCTCTTCCCACGCCTCCCCACCCCCATTCTCGAGAGCCTACTCGACCTGGCCCTCTCCAAAAATGCCATCTACGACCTCTCCCAATCCAAGCACTGGAACAGCATCCGGCTGACGAGCTTGGCGGTCGCGCAGTGCCGGCACAGATGCACGGAGTACGACGCGCTGTTGCGCGATGGCGTCGAGCGCTACGAGGCCCGCAAGCGCACGGCGCAGGCTGTCTGGAAGGAGTTGAGGGCTTGGTGTCCGTGGGATGATAGCAATCCCGTGCTCGAGCGGTGTTGGAGGGTTAGTGTGCTGAGGCCAGAGGAGAGGGAGCCCGGGTGGGATCCGATGGATTTGGACGAGAGTGAGGATGAAGTGGAGGGAGGAGGGGATGGGGAGCCGATGGATTTGGATTGAGGGACTTGAATGAGTTTTTCAATTGAAGACTACTAGTGTTTCCTTTAGGATTAGATAGATTCTTGGGTTCTGAGAAGATGGTGGTGCTACATGCATAGCAGGAGCGTGAGTCCAAAGCATGACTCCACGCCAGGTCATGCAATACGACCTCTAGTTTTGCCCTGCTGCAGGGTCGCCGTTCGCGGGCAGTGCTGTATAACCTGCATCCTCGATGGCTTCGTCTCCTAAACTAAGTCGCGTAAAATCGCCATGGACAGATGCTTCCGCCTTTCCCGCATCAACCATGAATTTGCGCCGATGCTCCTCAATCAGCTCCGGATCTGGCTTCGAATGCAGCCACACCTCATTCCCCGTATCATCAGGCGACTTGCCTTCCCGCTCCGCCTTCGCTCTTTTCATTTTGCGAAACAGCTTGGGACTGGCCCGGTATATCCACTCATGGCGAATTTTCAGTCGAGCAGCAACCCATTTATTCTTCGGTCTGTGGATCTGCGAAGACGGGATGCGATCTAGCGGGCTAAGCTTGCTCTCCAGCAGATTCTCGTTATCAAAAGATCGAGACCAGCTTGTCAAATTGGGTGGCATTACTAGATTTAGGAACTCCAGACTGGCATTGGCGTTGATGTCCAATGCTCTCCGAGGACTCGCCACCGCTTTCAAAAAGAGAGAGCAGGCACGTGGGTAGAGAAGGGTGAAATCTGACTGTGAGATATGCACCGTTCCGCGCACGGTCATTAGCCAGGCGGGCACTGGATGGGGCGTCGACTGCGCTTCTTGGACCATCGAGTCGACTTTTTCGAAATTAGCAGGCCAGTAAGTGAATGCTTCGCTATTGATAGCGAGGACAGGGGCTCTGATGCGGTGGAAGGTATCGTCTTCGCTTGGCGACCGCGTGCCACCGCCCCATAAATCGTAGATGATCCCTTGTGTGTAGTACTGCAGGCGGTCTCTGTTACGCAGCATCTCGACGACTGTTGCTGCTCCGAAGCTGTGTCCGCAAGCCGTCACGTGCTCAAGATTAATTCGATCCTTCCATTCTTTCCAATTGACACCTTCTAATCCGTACGAGCTCGCTCCTTTGAAACCCTTACGGCGAAGGTTGTTGGTAGCAATACGCTCGCCTTCGCCGGATGAAATGATGCACATAATCTTGTACGCTTCCTCGATCTCAGCCATGCGCAGATCGATTTGTGCTTCACGGAGCTCGGTATCGACGCCTTTCGGATTGTTAGGCCCGGTATCGTAAGGATTCTCCTGCGGAAACATGTAGTCGATAGTATCATAGCCTCGCTTCTTCTCCGACTTCCAATGATCAACGCTACCATTGGCTTCACGCTCTTCGCGGCTGCCATGTCCAGACTTCGCGTGGTTGACATATGTGCGCGGGCTGGAGCCGTCTCTGTGCTCCACCGCGCATACCACAAAACCGTAGCTTGCGAATTCGCCACATAGAGATGAGTACATCGTGCGGGTGCCTCCGAGTCCGTGCGAGAACATCATCAGAGGGAAGCAGGGCAGGCCGTCCGCATCTGGTGGCTTTTCGCCTTCGGTCTGTTTGGCCCTATCGCCTTCGTCTTTGAAATTCGCATTTGGAGCCCAGTGTCGAGCGACGCCCGCATTGCGGTATGCCGGCAGTTTCGTGAACAGAGCCGGAAGCAGGAACGGTAACACCGCAGCGGTCGGCAACCCTGCGAATTCACCATAGCCCTGTGCCATTCCGTACCGCGGACGACCGAACCAAAGCTGGCGTGACAGGCGCGAGTTCCTGGGTGGTTCGTGAGCCTCCAGATTGGCGGGATAGTAGACGGTCATAAGCACCGTTTCAAGCTGGAGGACGTGTTTGTTCTTGCGCGTAATGTGAGAGATGACCCTGGGGTTTTCGACGGGGACTTCGATTTCCATCGTTCCAATGCTGTAAGGGCCTGTGTAGGTTGGCAAAGACCGTCCCGGGAACCACCATCGGTCTCGCAACCCGCGCGGTGGGCGCGCTTTCGGTTTCTTCGCATTGGGGACTTTCGACGTGTGTTCACTGCCGAGCACAGGGTGATTTCCTGGCAGAGGCATATTGCTGGTCTGGGCTCAGTCTGCGTCGAATCCCCGTGTAAAATACCGTTTGAGATGTAGAACACCGGGTTTCGAGGGAAAAGGAGATCGCTGTCCTCAGGTGGCAACCAGTCCGCCGGTCGAGTTGTTGTCAGCTGCCAGCACTCATGATTGCGAACCTGCGTGTCTTCTGCTACCGAGTTTCCGGAGATGCAGCAAAATTACATGTATATATTATCACGCTTCAATGCCCTCAGGATCAATTGTGGCTATGCTGGCCTGAAAGCTCATTCGTGCTGGAGAATGCCTTCACGGAGGTCGTCGGCACCAACGGTTGCTGGTGACGTCAGTCACATTTGAGTTGGTGAAACACAAATCGTCTTGCATGGCTGCGTGGCTCCGCGGACGCTTAGATATGTTGTTCTGTTGGTCGTCTAGAGACGCGGTGGCCGTGTAGGCGTCCGCAACCAACCTTGTTATCTTTCTTTGACAAGTCTAGAGTTGGGAGGTGATGAGGGCAAGGTCGAAAGAACGCCCACCCGCGAGCATCAGACTCAGTGATGTGAGCCGGTCCAAAGGTGGAACACCCCGACTTGAAAGAACAGAGAGAATGTGGAATGCGCAGGACGATGGCCATCACTTACATGTCGAGAGCATTGCCAGAGATCTGAGGTGGTGAAGACTCGAACAATTTCCATCGCTGCTCGAAAGTCTTTTGACAGATCTCTGCTGTGTGGTGGTCAACATTTTGCTTTGAAACAAACGTCAGCGAGACACCATCAAGTGGCACGACGGATGAAAGGGATATGAAAGTTGGGCAGCTTTTCAAGTATGGAAAAAACGATAGAAGCAACGACCATGGGCTTAGTGGTTTGCCTTGGCTTATTGGTTCGTGTGGCATTGGCATATTCTTTGCCTTGTTTTCGTTCCACCACGGAGCTGATCGTCCTCATATTAATGCTTTCAAAAAATCAAAACACCGACTGGTATCGACAGTTGGCCCTTGGCCATTGACATACAAAAGAGGCCATCGAACACATGGTTGTACATGTATGTTGGAACTCCAACCCTTACCCTAGGTCTGTCGAAAAGCCGGCTTGGGCGTCACCTTGGTCGTTGCGTGCAGTCTGCCGCTGATTTATCACTTCCAAATGTTCACTTCGTGACAATAAACGATCAAAACAAAGTGTCTTCACATACAAGCTGTGATATTCGTGTGAGCTTTATGCATGCCGTAGTTGTCAGTCTCAGCCTTAGAATCGAAAGACATAGTAAGCACTTCCATTCGGAGTTCGCCTTATGAGCCCTATATCCAGATTTCAATGTCATGATAGCTGCCTCTGTCCTTCTTAGGTATTATCATTATTTCATTCTTATCGATGATTTCGATTGACGAAATCTGCTTCGTGTCTTGCACTCCTGCGCTTATCCCGATTATCGTACACCTTACATTTTTGAGATCAGATCACTGGTGGGAACACAATAGTCCTGAGCCAAATCTGCGCACGGGACAGGAGCTTCACTTGTTTGCGGGCACCACGGCGAGCACGGGTTCCTGCATCCGACCTTCTGACCCCTTGACACGAGCTTCACGAGGTCATTCTTTACAACCACCAAACAGATCGACTTCGCAAAATACGAGTCTACTAGCCCTCTGTTTCCCTACGCAGAGATATGAAGAGGCATTTCGCTCTTTGCCTTGGTGGCTTAACATGAAACGCGGCATCTTGCTCGTATTGCTTTAATATTATTAAACACCATTCCACGCACGAGCACCGGTACCTTTTTCTTATCTGTGATGAAATTCCATTGCTGCATCGCTACGGTATAGACGTTCTCGCCAGGCGCGCAGTACCGACGTATTCTAAGCCCGGACGGGGTTAATGGCCTGTCACCAAGAACGCCAGCTGCAGCGGCCCGCCCACGTTGACCAGGTTCCTTATCAGTACAACGACGTCCACTCACAACACGCCTGGGCACCTTCCATCCGACCACATGCGTTGCTTTGCGGAAAGTGCGACATCCCACTGCCACTCTCAAGCTCCGGGGAAGGAGCCCATTCTGGTGGGGTCCAGGCACTGTAAGGCCGCAGGACATCCATCACCCTGGTCACGGGGAACTATGGCCGCTGCGTTTGACAGGCCACTAGAATACTCGAATCAAGCAGGTAGGATATGATTTGAGGGCAGTCGCGATGGAGGAAGAGCTTGCGGTCTCCTAGGTAAGGTACCGCTGCAATGGGTGCGAGCTAATAAGACAGCCATCCTCGGCCTCCTCGCGCATGCGGCACCGCGTCTCATCCTGTCTGTGAACCCTTATCTGTGACCGGGTGAATTGCCCTGAGATTACGCTGAAAGGGCTGGCCTGAGAGGAGCTAGAATGATACATAACCCTCCTTTGCTGCACTGACTGGGCACGAATCGGATACTCCAACTGCAGGGACGACCGCGAGCATACAAGAGAGCTTCTCTTCGTGACACCGCACATCCAAGCAAACACGCTCCTTGTCCGGCTACATGCAGATTTTGACAGGTCGGTAGTACGAAAATCACGACAGCCACCAGCGCCTCAAAGTGCTCCATCGCAGACGCCACTTTCCTCGACCAGGAGACAGCTGCATCCACACTCGCTTCTATCAACTCTGGCGTGAGCGTATCGCCACTTCGGATCACATTCTTTTCATTGCCCAATTTCTTAATTACAGATAACGACTGGGTCGCCAGAATGTCGACATCTGCGACTCAGCAGCTCGACGACCTTCCTTACGTTCCTTTGCAAGAATTCAACAGCACGGCGGTGACCGGAGGCGACTCATTGAGAGATGACTTGAACGTTTACTACCAGGCCGGTGACATCGCTTGGATGCTCACGTGTACGGCATTGGTGTTGCTCATGGTTCCAGGTGTCGGGTATGTTGTTCAGCATCCTTAGATGACCCCTTCGCTGATTGCGATGTCTTCGCAGCTTCTTCTATTCCGGTCTCGCACGTCGCAAGTCGGCACTCTCGCTCATATGGCTTTCGATCATGTCTGTGGGTGTCGTCAGCTTCCAATGGTTCTTCTGGTACGTGTGATCAAACCATGCAGTGTCTCACCAAATACTAACACAACAACTACAGGGGATACAGTCTGGCTTTCTCACACAATGCCAGCTTCTTCATCGGCAACCTCGACAACATCGGTTTCAGGAACGTCCTTGCTGCTCCCAGCATCGGCAGTGACAAGATTCCAGACTTGATGTTCGCTCTATACCAGGGCATGTTCGCCTGCATCACCGTTGCCCTCGCAGTGGGTGCTGTGGCCGAACGCGGTCGCATGCTGCCTTGCGTGGTATTCATGTTCGTCTGGTCGACCGTCGTCTACGACCCCATCGCATGCTGGACATGGAACAGCAACGGCTGGGCCTTCAACATGGGCGGCCTCGACTTTGCTGGTGGTACCCCTGTGCACATTGCTTCTGGCACTGCTGCTCTTGCGTACTCATACGCGCTGGGCAAGAGGGCTGGACACGGAACCCAAGCACTGAATTTCAGGCCTCACAATGTCACGCACATCGTCATTGGTACCGTCTTCCTTTGGGTTGGATGGTTCGGCTTCAACGCCGGGTCCGCGCTCAGTGCCAACCTGCGCGCGGTGATGGCGGCAGTTGTGACCAACATCTCCGCCGGTGTCGGTGGCATCACTTGGTGTCTGGTTGACTACCGCCTTGAAGGCAAATGGTCAACCGTGGGTTTCTGCTCAGGTGTTGTCGCAGGTCTGGTCGCCATCACGCCCGCCTCTGGTTTCGTGCCGGCCTGGGCGGCGGTGCCCTTCGGCGTCATCGGTGGAATCGGCTGCAACTTCGGCACACAGCTGAAGTACTGGATCTCGGCAGACGACGCGCTGGACATCTTCGCAGTTCACGGCATCGGCGGAATCATCGGCAACATTCTGACTGCCTTCTTCGCAGCAGACTACATCGCGCATCTCGACGGCGCGTCCGAGATCGAAGGCGGCTGGCTCAACCAGAACTGGAAGCAAATCGGTTACCAAGTCGCCGACTCGGCCGCCGGTATGGCCTGGAGTTTCGTAATCTCCATCCTAATCCTGTACGTGCTGAATCTGATCGGCCGCGTCTTCCCTTCCATGCGTCTTCGCGCGAACTCGCACGAGGAAGAACTAGGCATCGACGACGTGGAGCTGGGCGAGTTCGCATACGACTACGTCGAGCTCATCCGCGACGTGAAGCCGGCATCGATGAGCTTGGACTTCGAAGATGAGTATGAAGGCGAGGCGCGCAGCCAGCGCAGCCATAGCCAAGCTACGATGAGGCCTGCGGAAAAGGGTGGTAGCTATCCCATGCGCACGCTGAGTCGGAGCACTGAGGATGGAAGGCCCAGGTATGATCATGCAGGTGTTGGCGTTGCGTCTTGACAATCAAGGAAGGAGGGTCATGTTCGGCTTTCATCAGTTTGTCGTTGATGTGTGGTTCTTGGTCTCGTACTTTTCCCTCGTCTTTGCTTTCAGTGGGGTTTTGTCGTCCTTCACTGTGGCCACATCCTGTCGACTGCTAGACAGTCAGACATTGGCAATAGGAGGGTATGGGATTTTCGAGCATGTACACTTAATTTTTCGTTTTATTCATCGCTTATCGCCGGCTCGGCACAATGATCCCAACAGCTATAGCTGACTGCCTTCAATAAGGTACCTACATGTAATGATACGGCAGGCTCCAGCTTTCTTTCGATGTGCGCGCATGTGATGTGGCGGCTGAATATGACGTATGCTTTACCACAGGGACCTGAGAGATAAACAACCATCCTCAGCACCTCTTCATGTTTCTTCCCATAGAAAAACAACCCCCTCTTTCCTGCAGTACTACTCTCAATCCAAGAACCAATCCACCACCACGCAACCCCAAACCCCCACACAATAACAACCACGCAACCATGCCCCTCGTCGTCCCCGGCCTCACGTCCAACAGCGGCGACTCCGCCGACCTGACATCCCAGTGGATGAACCAGCTCATGGGCAAGAAAATCGGCGAGTCCTCCAACGAGACTGTAAGCCTTTCTTCCCTTCCTTCCCTATCTCCCACCCGCTCACCCAGGAGCCCTGTGCGCCCAGATAGGCACGAAGCTGACACCCTCCCGCATCACAGACGTTCGCCAAAGCCGATCTCCCCAAAGAGCACCGCGTGATCAAGGAGGGGGATATGGCTACTATGGATCATAAGCCTGAGAGGTAAGGCTCCCACTTCACATGTGGTGGTTTCTGAGCGCGGCGACGGAAAGATGCTGACGGGTTTTTTTGTTTGAAGGCTTAACATTCACACCAGCGAGGATGGAACTGTCAATAAGGTCACGCACGGATAGGGAGTTTGGATGACGAAGAATGGGGATGGGGAAGGAATAGCGACGCTGTGTTGCTACGACTGTTACGATGGATAATTACGGACAAAGGGAGAGGACATGTTGAGGAAGATTAGTCTACTTTAATAATACCTCATGAATCTCTTCTGCTTGCCTTCGTGGAAATGCTGCCGTAGATCGTGAATACCCTGTGCATGCTGGGCAATGCGAGTACCATCTCCTTCTCAGTCTTTTATCACTATAGGATCAATCACGGTGCTTTCCAGAGTAGTATGTACACCTCGCACATCCGGAGAAGCCATCAGAGTGCTCGCGGTCAGTGCTTCTTCTGGACAACAACCATGACACCCTGCCCAGTGACGGACCCGCTTCTCGGTCGGAGACCCCCACGTGCATGAACGCCAGGTGGACGATGGAAAGGCGACGGGTGTTTGACTCTGAGCGGCCAGATCAGGTCGTTGAAAGGAATTCGAGCAGTGTGTCAATACAAAGTCCTTGACCAGCTGGCAAAACCACTCATGCTTCGAATCGTCATCAAAGACCATCCACGCTGGTCGGTATATCGCGCAAGTGACGACGAGACCAGGAGGGCTGAAGCGGGGGGTTGCCAACGCCGAGACGATCCTTCACTTCAAGTTTCGTGCCTGTCTGCGTGTGTTGATGTCATGTTGCTGGCTTATCTCTGTTACTGTTGTCTTCGTGGACTATTATCAGGAATCCGAACCTGTCTGAGAGATGATCGGAGACATTCTTTCATTACCAGAAGCATTTCAGCGGCAAAAAACAAAAGAATGGCCCGAGAAAAGAAAGCGAGAAAGGTTGAGCCGAGCGACAAATGGCGGGGCAGGAAAGTGGGACGATTTGACCGGTAGTTGCTCAAAAGCGGGATGCGGCTACAGCACCGACTGTCACGTGACTCTCAATGTGACAGTGCTTCCAAGTCTTGCTCTGCTGGCCTCACGCTTCAGCCAATCACAGCACTCTATCCCACCTCACTCGTTCCGCATTTTACGACGCTGCCTCGCCTGCAAGCGCATGAGAATTTTAGGAGCAAGACCCTGCCCCGCCCATCGCCTCGTCGCTGTATATTGTTCTCGTCCCTCCACCATCTGAACATACCTTTCTTTCTCCCACTCCCTTTCTTTTTGATACCCCTATACCCCCCCCATCTTAACCACAAACCCCACCATACACACATTCACAATGGGTTCCGAGCCTGCCAAGCAGTACAAGGTCGCCGACATCAACCTGGCGGCCTTTGGCCGCCGCGAGATCGAGCTCGCCGAGCAGGAGATGCCCGGTCTCATGGCCACCAGACAGAAGTTCGGCGCTGAGCAGCCTCTCGCTGGTGCTCGCATTGCTGGCTGCCTTCACATGAGTGAGTTTTCTTGTTATCGGCCAGCGTCAAAGTCCTGGCGTGCATCCTGTCCCCACGGCCAAACGCTGACCTTCTTCACCTTACAGCCATCCAGACCGCCGTCCTCATCGAGACCCTCAAGGCCCTCGGTGCCGAGATCACCTGGTCTTCCTGCAACATCTTCTCCACCCAGGACCACGCCGCTGCCGCCATCGCCGCTGCCGGCATCCCCGTCTTCGCCTGGAAGGGTGAGACCGAGGAGGAGTACAACTGGTGCCTCGAGCAGCAGCTCAAG
>MSJI02000552.1:44636-97984 GCA_001931905.2 Cladosporium sp. IMV 00045 | reverse complement strand
GGCTGCCGCGAGTCCCTCGTCGACGGTATCAAGCGTGCCACCGACGTCATGATTGCTGGCAAGATCGCCGTCGTTGCCGGTTACGGTGATGTCGGCAAGGGCTGCGCTGACGCCCTCCGCTCCATGGGTGCTCGCGTCCTCGTCACTGAGATCGACCCCATCAACGCTCTCCAGGCCGCCATGGCCGGCTTCCAGGTCATCACCATGGACGAGGCTGCTCCCCAGGGCCAGATCTTCGTCACCACCACTGGCTGCCGTGACATTCTTGTTGGCTCTCACTTCGAGGCCATGCGTGAGGACGCCATTGTCTGCAACATTGGTCACTTCGACATCGAGATTGACGTTGCCTGGCTCAAGGCCAATGCCGTCGAGAAGGTCTCCATCAAGCCCCAGGTTGACCGCTTCACCATGAAGTCCGGCCGTCACATCATCCTCCTCGCCGAGGGCCGTCTTGTCAACCTTGGCTGCGCCACCGGCCACAGCTCTTTCGTCATGTCCTGCTCCTTCACCAACCAGGTCCTTGCCCAGATCATGCTGTACAAGGCTGGCGACAAGGAGTTCGCCAAGAAGTACGTCGAGTTCGCTCGCGCCATTGAAGGCGAGGAGGACGCCGCCGGTCCCGTCAAGACTGTCGAGGAGACCCAGGTCAAGAGCGACGTCAAGCGCATGGACATCGGCGTCTACGTCCTGCCCAAGATCCTCGACGAGCAGGTCGCCCTTCTCCACCTCGACCACGTCAACGCCAAGCTCACCAAGATGACCCCCGCCCAGGTCGAGTACATGTCTCTTCCTGTCGAGGGTCCCTACAAGCCCGACATGTACCGTTACTAGACGCATCGCGCATGATGTCTCCTCATCATCGCTTGCTGTCTTTTCGCGCTGCATTATTGTTTTTCTAAGCTACGCATGACTTCGTTCAGTCTCACTTCAGGACGATGGAAACGATTCAACATGATCTCTGTATTTCGCAAACGACTCCTTTTGCACGATACCATGTGGGGGGAAAAAGTATTTCTGTCTTCAACGGCATCGACCGCGATTAAATTTGCTCTTGGCGGGAAGAGCTCGCGGTCGGGAAAATGAAAAAAGCATCGCATGGCGTCGTCGGAGTTTCAACAACAAGGTATACTTCTTGTTCTCTTTTTGGATTAGATGAGGATGGAAAAAGGATTACGGCCGCCTTTCTTGGAAGTTCTGGCTTCAACCCATGGACTGGGAAGGTGGGCTGGTCTAACACTTCAGATAAACACTTCATCAAACATGAATGCGTGATTATCACGCTAACACAAACCCTGCGTTCACTGGTCATTTCACTCTGTGATAGTTGCTGATACAACTCCCAACTGATTCTTGAGCACGAGAGTAGACTGCCAACCCATGTGCCTGATAGCAGTCCGTATCATCGATTGCTCTAGTTGAGAAGGTAGGTATTTACTCTACTTATCATGTATGCGAGCCGCACAAGCATCGGCACAACACGCTTAGCAAAACGCTTATCTCTCTTCACATACATCCGCACTACCCGATCTGCAACCCAAGACAACCCTCCAGCCGCTAGTTCGTGGTATCTACCTACCTATCAAACCATCGTTAGACGCAGCAAATTCAAATGCACGAAGATCCCTCCCTCTACCCCCGCTCTGCTCACCAGCGGCCAACCGGCCAACCCTCCATTCTAAATGTCGGCCGCTTTCGACCCGAGAGACACCTTCTCAAACCTTGCGCGCCTATCAAGCTCGGCCAAGCAGCCGATCAAGCAACTTTCTACCTTCCTCTTCAGGACGAGGAGAAATGTCGCTGCGGTGTATGCTGGTGTTACCTTGAACGACTTCCCGCATGGCCATCGGAAGGCGGGGTTTGGGATATCTCCCTCGCTCTGGCGCTGCATTTGTGTGGATAGGGTCCTTGTAAGGTGACTGATTGTAGGTCTATATAATAAGGTATGATCTCGAGGGTTTGCGCTCTTGCTTCCGGGTTTTCTTTTGTCCTCATCTTCTCTTTTTTACTAGAGTCATTGGGCTTTGATATTGCAAGTTACAATGGCGCCCAATGATGATCTGGTCGCCTACCGCACTCAGTCTTCTGCCGAACATGGCGCGGAGAAGAAGCCTACCTTTCAGGATGGTGATAAGGCGCTGGATTTCTTGCGCTGTGAGGCGGAGGATGGGGAGGCGGAGTTTGTTGATGAGAGGGCGCTTGTGAGGAAGATTGATTTTATGATTGTGTGAGTGAACAGTTCCGGCCGGTCTTTTTAGTAGACCGCGATGCTGATCTTGCCTTTCTTTCATCACCAGGCCCATCATGTTCGGCTGCTACTGCCTGCAATACCTGGACAAGAGCCTCCTCAACTACGCCTCCGTCATGGGAATCCTGGAGGACGCCAACCTCGACACGGAGGAATACGGGACGCTCTCGCTGATCTTCTACGTGGCTTTCCTGGCCTTCGAGATGCCGCACGCCTACATGATGCAGCGCTTTCCCACCGCCAAATACCTCGGGACCATGGTGTGCTGCTGGGGCACCGTCGTGGCCTGCACGTCGGCTTGCAACTCGTACGGATCCCTGGTCGCCGTCCGCTTCCTGCTCGGCATGTTCGAGTCGTGCATCAGCCCTTCGCTGATCCTCATCACGTCCATGTGGTATAAGCGAGACGAGCAGCCGAAGAGAGTCGGCTTCTGGTACATCGGCGTGGGCATCGCCACCATCCTCGGTTCGGTCATGAGTTTCGGCTTCCAGCACTACCACGGCACGACTTTCAGCGCGTGGCAGATCATGTTCCTCGTCATCGGCCTGATCACAGTATGCATGGGCGGCGTAGTCCTGCTCTTCCTGCCGGACAACCCCATGTCCGCGCGCCGCCTGACGCACGCGGAAAAAGTCGCCGCCGTTGAAAGGCTGCGCGAAAACCAGACCGGTGTTGAAAACAAACATTTCAAAAGCTACCAGGTCTGGCAGTGCCTTTCCGACCCGCAGACCTGGCTTCTGTCAATCATCACAATCGCCGCTTCGATCCCCAACGGAGCCGTGGGTAGTTTCCAGTCCATCCTCATCAAAGGCTTCGGCTTCACAAACTACCAGACAACCCTGCTTCAGATCCCCGGGGGAGTCATCGCCGTCACGAGCGTGCTGCTCGCGACGTGGAGCGCGGCCAAGTTCAATGCTCGCGGGATGAATATCATTTTCTGGTCGCTTTTGGGCGGCATCTTGGGTGGGAGTTTGCTCGCTTTCGTTCTTGAGGATAATCGCGCGGGGAAGATGGCGGGCAATTATTTGACGCATGTCGTTGGTGCTTTCTTGCCTTGCTGCTATTCTTTTGCGGCGGCGAATCAGGGCGGGCATACGAAGAAGGTTACCATGAATGCCATTCTTCTTATGAGTTTTTGCTTAGGTGGGTTTCTTCTGTTTCGCCTGTGCTCTTCGTTTATTCTGGCTGAAAAGGCCACACATGCTGACCTTTTGAAACATCAATAGGCAACATCCTCGGCCCACTCACCTTCCGCGACAAAGACAAGCCTCTGTACGTGCCGGCGAAGGTGACGATAGTCGTCGTGGACTCGGTGGCGATCTTGACCGCGGTCGTGCTTCTGCTCTACTACAGGTGGCAGAACAAGAGTCGAGACAATGCTGCTGTGGAGCATACGAGGGATGTTGAGTTTGCGGATCTTACCGATCGTGAGAATAAGGAGTTTAGGTATAAGTACTGAGGGAGGTTGGTTTGGAAATGTTTGTGAGGTGTGGTGTATACCGAGAATACCTTAGGTTACACGTCCGGGTTTGGTGGGCACACGCAAAAGCCGCCTCAAATTGTCCCTTCAATTTTTGCTTCGCGACGAACTTGAATATTTGTGATGCGAAGATATGATTTTGTTATGATTGTCATGGTGAACGTGTTTGAGCTAGAGACAGACGCCGGGATTGACTTCAGCCGATGTCGCGGCTCGTACTACAAGCATATCAATCTAATCAGATTTTTCCGAGCTAAACAACGATGGCCTGTCGCCAACACATCAGCTAGGCCAAGCAAGTAGAAGCAATGCAGTAGTCGCTCGCGTACAGAGGACACAATGGAACTAGACTCCACATTCAAGGATCGTAGCCTTGGAGGGCAAACACGAGAATGGGGGCCGTGATTTCTCCGATGCACTCATCGCCCAGGGCTGGACTTCACACTCATCTTGCTTAAAGTACTTCTATACCCGCCGCACCGCCGTCAAGATGCTACGCCATAACGCTGGCCCCGCAAGGACCTATGGTACCATCACGCAATCGTCGTCTTCGGCTCAATCATCTGACAGTATGGATCCGGACCTCACCAAGACTGGAAAAGCCCCCGCCGCTCAAGATGTGAATCATCGAGATCTGGAGGCCACCGGCACAGGGCAACGCGAGGGCAATGCTAAATTTCACCAACTCGGCTGGAAGCGATTGACCATCCTGGCGATGGTTGAAGCAATCGCTCTGGGAAGTCTGGGTCTGCCGAAAGCTTTCGCGACGTTGGGCATGGTCGCCGGCATCTTCTTGAGCATCGGCATCGGTCTTGTTGCCATGCACGCTGCATACAACATCGGTCAGATTAAACTCAAATACCCGCAAGTCTCTCATTACGCGGATGTTGGTTCGCTACTCTTCGGTCCCATCGGCTCAAGCTTGTTCATTGGCGCTTTTGTGTCTTTGCTCATCTTCGTCGTCGGATCGCATTGCTTGACTGGTGCTATCGCTTTCAAAGATATCGCACAGAGTAAAATTTGCTCGACTGCTTTCAGCGCCATCTCCGCCGCGATCTTGCTTCTACTGGCGATCCCGCCGTCGTTTTCAGATGTTGCTGTTCTGGGCTACATCGACTTCGCATCAATCATTCTCGCCATTGGAATCACGATGATCGCAACTGGAGTTCAAGACCGTGGAAGCCTCGGTGACCCCGAACCATACGTTCCGTGGTCCGCCTGGCCCAAGTCTGGTATCACTTTCGAAGAAGCGATAGTCTCCACCAACAGCATCGTCTTTGCCTATTCTTTCGGAGGCTGCCTTCCCTCGTTCATGAACGACATGCACACACCGAAAGATTATGTCAAAACGCTCTGGTGGCTGGGAGGATCCCAAATCTTGATCTACACTCTCACCGGATCGATCATCTACGCTTTCGTAGGCCAAACCGTGCAATCACCCGCCTTACTCTCGGCCGGACCGCTTATTTCAAGAATCGTCTTCGGCATCGCACTGCCCGTCATCTTCATCTCAGGATCCATCAACACCACCGTCGTCTGCCGGTACATTCACGGCAAAGTCTTCGCCAACTCCACGATCCGCTATGTCAACAGCCCATCTGGCTGGGCGACCTGGCTCGGGCTGGTGTTCACCGTCACCATGCTCGCCTGGATCATCGCGGAGGCTATCCCGATCTTCTCGGATATCCTTTCTATCAGCTCGTCGCTCTTCGTGTCTGGATTGTCGTACTACATCCCTCCCATTTTGTGGTTTGTGCTGTTGAAGAAGGGAGCTTGGTATGAAAGGGACAATATCAAGTCTTCTATATGCAATGGTGGAGTATTCTTAATCGGTATCATTGTTCTGGGCTGCGGCACTTACTCCAGCATTGCGGAATTGGTAAGTAAGCAAATCATTCGGCAGCAGTTCAGATTTACTAACGAAGCTGTCACGCAGGTACGAGAAGCTAGGGCCGGGCTGATAGGAAAGCCATTCAATTGCTGAGCGGGTCGGTATATTGAAATCTTGTCTCTTGAAACTTCGATGGTTCATTGGTTACAACAGCTGGCTTCGCCTCATGTCTCATCTTTGAGCCTGCGGACGGCCAGGCATATCGGAAAGATGCCGGTTTCAAGTTGCAAACGCTTTCCAAAGGCCCAGAGCATGGTGGAATTCGTTCTCCTGTGTAACCGTCTGTCACTGCATATGCAAGCGATCATAGCTGTTGAGTGCTCACAGCATGACAAAGACCTTGCTGAAGGAGGTGCCAATGGACAGATGCTGCATTGTAGAACGTTGTCAATCATTGCATCAAATCTTCTTATGAAAAGAGGCTTTACATGATCCCAGGCTGTACGTCTTCACAGAATGAGTAAAGGCAGAGAGACCAGTGGCCAAGTGCCTGATTGACAGTCTCGCTCGCTAGACTCATGCAACTATCCGAAGCCCGACGGCCCCCTTGCTTGATGGCGCCATCAAGATAGGAAGTGCTTCAGCCAGGTGTTGTTTACTGGTGGGGAACGTTTACACCTTCATAAAGTATTTCGAGAGCGATCTTGATGTCATGAGCGACATCTGCGTTCTTGCAAACTCCAAAATTCTCTAGCTGGGTGATACAGCTACTACTGTCAACAGAATGCTATCAGTCTACGCGTTCGGCTTCGCGATATGCCTGCTCGTTTATTATCTCGCAGAGTACTCGCGCACGAAGGTACGTTTACTGAAGACAAACGAGCTGCACGCTGATTAGCTGACTCTTCTTACAGGCGGAACATCGTCGTATTATACAACGCGAGGGATGCGAACCATTGAGATGCCTGCCGAACAATTTGGTTCCCACCTTTCGGCCTGGACAAGCTCAGGAATGTCCTTCAGGCTGAAGCGACGAAGACCTATCCCATGCTCATGCTCAGAGACCACGAGAAGTACGGTGACACATATGCTCAATGGGGCGAACTTGTGTATACGGTGATCACCCGGGACACTAGTAACATCCGTGAATTGCTCTCTGGGCAGTTTGAAGGTAACGTCACACAAGCCGTTGTCTTCAAGAGGAAGCTAATGTTCGTCCAGCCTTTGAAGTTGGTAGTGGCCGGCATGGGTGCGTCCGACCACTACTCGGCAACGGAATCTTTACGCAGGATGGTCCGGCCTGGGAAGCATCGCGGAAGCTATTGTCTCCTATGATACAACGACCGACTTTGCCGGACTTGAATCTCTTCGAACAGACCTTCCAGCAGCTGCAAGGGTCAACGAGTCGCGAAACACAATCCAACACTCTCTCTGGAGGCTCGGCCATCAATTTGAGGGATCGTTTGTTGGATCTCAATCTGAAGATGATAACGGAATTCCTGCTTGGAGCAAATGCAAGTGTTGTGACGACAGCTTCAAATGCCGCAAGGTGGACAAACGATTTCGCAGCGGAATTGGAGGTTGTCTTCAAATGGATCTCCAAACGTGAGCGATTCAAGATCTTCTACTGGATGATTGACGGCATCGAGTTCAGGACTTCTTGCAGCGTGGCCAAGCGACTCGTCGACGAAATGGTATGCCGTGCGATGGAACTGCAGAAATTGGACATACTCCGCAGCGAATCCTCGGAAACTCACATTGCCTTCGAGCCTCTCCTTCGCACTGAGCGAGATCCGGAACCAATTCGAGACCAATTCATGAACCTCGTCCTTGCGGGAAGAGACTCCTCCGGGTCACTGCTTAGCTGGATTTTCTACGCCCTTGCGAGGCAACCTCAGTCAGTGGCCAATTTGAGGGAAGAGGTGGAAAGTGTATTGGGATCTGACAAGTCACGGACACCGAGCAAGGCGGAATTGAGTGCGATGACGAAGCTGGATAGTTTCATCTGCGAAAGTAAGCCCTTGCAAGCCTATATCCACACAAACACTTGTGGCACACAGCTGACTTCGCTCTCGTGGTAGCCCTTCGCCTCTTTCCGCCGATCCCATTGAACGGCCGCATCAGCACAAAAGACACATTCCTACCACGCGGTGGCGGTGAAACGGGTGATGCGCCCATTCTGATACCGAAAGGTACCTTGGTCGCATTTTCCACGTTTGCTGTACAACGAAGCCAGGAGTTGTACGGGCAGGATGCGAGCAAGTTCCGTCCCGAGAGATGGGAAAACGATGCCATGAAGCAACGAAGGATGGTCGATTACTCATATCATCCATTCCTGGCAGGGCCACGGAAGTGCCTAGGAGGTAAGACTTGAGGCCATTTCATTTTGCCACGACTCCAAGTTCGCTGACCGCTTCGTTTGCTTCCAGAACGATTCGCAATCACTCAGGCGAAGTATCTGACCTGCCGAGTACTACAGCACTACGACCAAATTGTTCCTACCGATAAAGCCGGGAACGCTCTTGCATTTTCCCCTGATGGGTCATGGGTAGACGACGTCAAGTATCACGTTGGTCTGACTATGATGCCAGACGCCGGGGTTTGGCTACGTTTTGTACCGAAGGTCTGACCTTTTTGCAACCAAACGCAAGGTAGCTAGCATACATGAATTGAGCCCAATCACGCGTCCTCTGAAATTACTTCATCTGTGTCTGCCATGTAATGACCGACAAAGTACTTTTCCCACGGCGATCCTTCACCAAACATGCCTTTGATTCCTCCCAAAACCCTTCCCTCCATGGCATCGGCCGCACGATATCGGTGCTGACGACGGTAGCACTCAAGCAGGAATGCAGCTGCGACTAGGTGACCTGGATGCATCTGCTGACCATCTCGTGCGCGATGCGACTTCACGACACCAGATAGCAGGGCTTCTGCTTCATCAAGCTCTCCAGCCAACGTCAGAACCTGTCCCAGATACGCCTTACCCATCAACGTTCCAATATGATCAGTGCCCATGGTACGCTCCGCGGCGGGTAGATTCTTCCTCATCATATGTTCTGCCTCCTCGAGCGCTCCAATCGACGCTTCGATCCTAGCAAGGTTGCAAGATGCCCAAAGGGACTTCGGGTGCTCTTTCCCTAACTTTTCTTTGTGGATTTTGAGCACTTCGCTTTGCAGTCTTTGCGCCTCTTGCAAATCGTCCAGCTGAGCTTTGCTGTAGCGCTGGCGGTCATGTCGAGCCATTGCAAGGTTTTCCATCACTTCCAGAATTTGATCACCGTACTGTCCTTCAGCCTTTCTTTCAGCTGACTCAAGCCCTTCGAGAGCCTCCACATGTAGTTCAACAGCTTGATCGAAGTCAGCCAGTTTGCCGCAGCAACGACCCAGGTTGGTCAAAGCCCGAGACTTGTCGACATGAAACGTAGGGTACATTTTTTGAAAGCCGTCCACCGCTTTCTGCGCCAATTCTCTTGCTTGGTGGAATTTGTCCTGTTGCCAGAAGCTTGCTCCTAGGCGATCGCTGACGTTCAGAGTTTGCGTGTTGTCTTCACCAAGAGACTTCTGGCAAGCAGCAAGTAGTTCTTCCTGTAAGCGGACGGCTTCGTCTGGCTCCCCAAGCCACCAGTACGTTTCTGAAAGAAACAAGCGGGCTCTGATAGAGCCTGCATCGTCTAGTCCATCAGATTTGACCAAGTGCTCGTCGACCGCCAACATGAGTTCTCGAGCCTCATACCATAACCCAGACTCAGCATATGACAAGCTGAACTTGGCGTCTCGCCACATCTTAGCCCTACCATAGACTGGTGTTGCATCAGGCCAAGGTCGATCACGCTTTCCTTGCTTCTTTTGAAGTTCACTCTGAAGCTGCTCTTCTTGCTCCCTCACATGCTGGATGTGCGGTAGAGTCTCCCTTCGCAACTGTTCATCGCCATCCTGAACTCCCACAGGAGGAAGCAGAATCGCCAAAGCCAGAACGCTACCTGCCGCATGGCACCAGACTTGCTTCTCTTGGAAATTCATGGAAGCTCGAATTCACCACTTGACGGATGAGTGCATGCAGTATGTATCATCCTCGTCATTATGGTCAATCAGGGCAAGGCCTCTCAAGCCCGTCAATATGATTCGAAGCTGGTCTTGTGCCTCCTCAGCCTCGGCATCCCTGAGAGAACGGATGATGTTGGGGACTACTGCTCGTTCGGCAAGCTGCTCCAAGAATCTGTAGAGTCTACGTAAGAGGTCGCGTGGAGTTTGATCCCAGGATCGACGCTGCGAAGTAGAAGCTGTGGAAGCTTTTTTGAGCTCTTCTTCGGCACGAAGCTGTCGTTGTGGGTTGACAATAGCTGCCAGAAGTATTCGAAAGGGGAACTGCTGTGATCGCATAAATGATAGAAGCTTGAGAATCTGGAGAGCTTCGTCGCTTGCCGCCGGGATGACGAGTTCAAAAGTAGCGTAGACGGTCTCTGAAGAATTGCGAAGCGGGTCTTCAGGGGCACTCTCCATGACGGCCGAGTTTGCAATATCGGCCTGAGTGCCGGCTACGATCCCCTTGATGCGAGCTAGGGATCTCTCAACGGATTCCAGACAGTTCTCGAGCGTGCATGTCCCCTGTTAAATGGCTTTTCCGGCATGCAAGATTGCAAGGGGCAGGAAACCGAATTTGCGGCATATGTCATGCGCTGCCTGTATTGTCTTAGAAGCAAAGGGACGGGGTCGATCCGTTGAAGTGAGAAGCAGCGTGGTCGACACGTCCTTTTCGAGACCTTCAAATTTGATCGACAGGTTCCCTAGCGTTTTCAACAAATGATTTTTCGTGGTAAACATCACGATGCCGTATTGAGAGTCCGGAATGAAGTTCTCAGCGGCAAAAGATTGGTCATGATCGTCAGCGTTGTCGATTAGCAAAAGCCATGGCTTTGTCTGTTCGGACAACCAATGCTTGATGTTGTTCTCGCTTGGCTCTATGCCGGCTCTTTGGGCAATATCTGCGTAAGAGGAGCGCGCAGTGTCCGCGTTCGTTGCGTCAATGGAGAAAATACCCCAAAAGCTAAGGCACATATGTCAACAGAATGTCAAACGCGGTGGAGGGCTAACTCACCTGGATCGATTATCTTGTGCAAACTTGCAGCAGAACTGTGTTTTTCCCGAGCCATCGAGGCCATATATCATGATGCTTGTCGTACTTCGAGCTTCTTCTCGCGCCTCGAGAGTCTGTTTCAACAGACTTGGCGAACTCAAGCTCACGGCCCATAAAGATTTTGCTGACTGGCTGTGGAATCATGAAGTGCACGTTGAGCCACGGGAACCTCCGGATAGCCTTTGCAGTTGCAATGCCTTCCTTGGATCGTGGAGAATTGTCAGAACAATGTAGGTAGAAATGGAATGGACGTATACTTACCTCGTAAGGGGTGCACAAAGTTTTGCCAGTAGTACTCTCCAACGACTGGATCAGCCGATCAAGCCTGACTTCCCAACTCGCCATCTGTGCATAGAGGCCAGAGATTGGTTTGGAGTTGCCGGCTTGTGATTCGCGAGTGACGATGCTGGAAAATGTTCAGCTTGACGCCCTATGTGAAATACATGGCGAAACAACGAACATGTTGAGTGCAGTGAGAGATATTTGAAGTACCTGATGGCCTTTGTCCAATCGTTGCCGGAGCTTTGCAAATTCTTCGTCGTTGGAAAGCTTTCTGAAATGCCTTTTGAGTCTATCGAATGTCGATGATCCGTCTTCGCCCTTGATTTGAACAAGGATGGTGTTTAACTGCACGATCGCCGCTTTGCAATCTACGAGTGCAGATGATGCGACAGACCATATCCTGGCGGTAGAGCTCTCTGGTGCGTGATAATCGTCCTTCATTTCACGCTCGAAAGCTTTTTGGATGAGTGCCACAGTGCCGCTCAATCGTTCGATCTCATTCACAAACTGTGCCAAGTCTCGGTCAATAGTGTCGGTTCCTTTCCTGCTCTGATGAATGAATCTCAAAACCTTTACGGAGATGTCAACGACGCCAGCTGCACTTGCAGCTATCGAGAACGGGTCTGCCATTTGCGCAGAATGAAGAACAACAAAGCAACAATCGGAGGCCGCAGTGTTTTGCAAATCTCACCGCAGCGATGAATTCTGCTTCTTCCGAATACAATTCTCACCCTATTGTACAGGGCATCTGTCGGGTAAGGTATTGAGCTGGAGTTGAGATGTCACGAGAATTGGGAGACAGGTTCCTCTTTGACAGATGCGACCAAGATATGGCGACCGCGAAGTGAAACACATGGGTGGGGTGATACGCAACGCTCTCTTACGACCCCTTGCGTAATCGTCACCCTCCAATAGTGTTCACTTTAGTCGTGATCAATCAATTGGTCTCACCAGATCGCTTTTGTCAGCGCTGCGCCTACGCCTAATTGCGAAGCAAAAAGAAACCATCTTGTCCTAGACAATTGCCCTAATACGACGGCGGATTTTTTCTCATGATGAGACATGATTCGACGCCACATTAGGATACCCCTCCTACAGTCTCGAAAACGTGACCGGATGCATTCCCCCATCTCATCGTTTTGAGCTTAAGCTTGAGAAAGACCGAATAGCTTGGAATTAAGCAAATCCATGATTGAGGTAAAAACCAGCAATCTATCGTCTTTTTGCGTATTGAGCGACTCCTGCTACGTAGAGCTTGAATAAAAGAAAGCATTACTACTGATTCCTTTTGTGGGCGGGATCGTTTGAGTCGTTGAAATGCCTGCCGACCGACCAGATGGGACACACGTGGTTGCCTGCGTAGGTTGAGATATGTGTTTACCTAGCCAGTCGAGCAAGTGCTCGCACCCCTGCATCGCTACAATCAAGACACAATGTTTGATCAATCTTCGTTTCGCACACGTCCAAAATGCACAGACTTTGCCGTTAGTATCTATCTACAAAGCAGGTCCTAAGGCCTTTACATATTTGTGTTGCCCACAGTACGTCAAGCCTCTCTTGCCTATCTATATGATTCTCTTTTGCCAGGTCAATGTCTGACCAGATCTTGGAGAGATGAAACCACTAGACCTTGCGGGCGGTGATTTCAATATCCCGCCGCATAATCTGAGCTCAATGACATACTGCTGACGGTCAAAACGCTCTTTCAAGGACCACATCCTTTTCGGTGATGTACCTTCTCTATATCAGAGTAATGACATATTGTTCCTGAGGATGATGCTCATTGTGTATTACTTCCGCGCATATAAGCGCAGTACTCTGGCGTCTGTCCCCTTCAAAGATTTGCATGAAGGCGTGGTAATCCTCATTGTTCGCCTCATACTTGCCACTGACTCCGCGACTTCCGCATTCGAAGGCACCAATGCGATGGAACTGTCCGACCGTGCCGCCAGTGGCACGCAGAAGTATGCCTCGCACTACCATAGAGTCGACCCATTCGCCATCTTGTAGTGTGGCACTGCCGTCTCCGCCGCCAATGAGAGGCAATAAGTAATTTGTGATACCTTCATCAAGGTAGTAGTCTTCATCGGAGTTGTCTAGGAAAACCCGGACTGAGACGAGTCCCTCATCGGATTGCACAAACATCGTATGTCGCTTGTCAACGCGTCCAAGAAGCATTCCCATGCATGTGATGCGCAGAGTTCCGTCCAAGAGCTGCCCAAAGGGATCATCGCCCAGAGGAGAGACCCTGGCATTTGTAACGTGGGCATATCGGTCATCAAAAATGCCATTCTGAACCGCCATATACGAGATCGGACCATCGATTGAGGCCCAGGACCAAGTTGGTGCTCGCCACTCCGCGGGTCGTTTCTTTCGCTCTCCGCATGACCAGCACAGCTGCGCCTCAACCCTTTCATCCCACCACAGGCCTGCGAGATACTGACAACCATTTCGACTATGAATCTTGCGAGCCACGCCGGCTAACGCAAGCAGCTTGTCTCGCGTGTATGTCAGATCTGCCTTGGTGTAGTACCTCAGCACTAGTTGCCACCAGTTCTGAGGATGATCCTCTATTGTCCACATCCGAAGGAGCCCACGCATGAGCGGTAGTTTAAAGCCTCCAGGCAGAAACTGGCTGGCGATTTTGGCTCTGCATTCCCAGAAAGCACCACGATCGCCTAGGTGGACGGTGCGTGGCGGGAGCAACTTTTCCTGCAGAGCCCACGCTCTTGTGGCCAAATGAGACCCCCAGACGGAGCGGTCATAGCATCTCCTGTCGACAAACTCTCGGACGATCTGCTCGCCATTAACTGTGACCCTGGCACGCATGCCATCTGGCACATTGGTGTGCTTCAACCAACAGCCTCCATGAACAGAGGTTGCTGAGGATGCCGCAATATTCAAGAAAGAGCCCTCATACACATACTGCATGAGACCAGCTTCTCGACGCCAGTCTTCATCGTCGTCTTGAATGATGCAAAGCGCGTCGATCCAGATGTAGGCGATCTCAAATCTACGAGTGATTCCTATGGCATCCACAAACGTTCTGGGTAATTCTTCAAGATGGATTGTGGTCGAGAGATCCGTTTCGTTCCCTTTCAGCAGCATTTTGAAGTCGTTGGCGTTCCATCTGAATTGATAAATCTAGCAACTTGTGTAAAAGGAAGCTTTTGACCATGGGGTCGTCTTACCTGTAACTCAACGTCGTGTAGGGTGGATGGCTTGTCCAGTTGGCGGTAGATACGAGACGAATCTCTCCCGCTCCGATGAACACAAGTCGAGCGGGCAAAATACTCGGGCTCTCATTATTGCACCCGTGATGGTTGTGGGAGCAGTCGCGCGCCCATAGCCTCATAGTTTCAAAAGCTTCGTGGTGTTCGTCGTAAGTATCGGCTGCTTAATCGTCAGTAAAAAATCCCAGCTCCGCGTGACATGAAAAGACAGAGCGAATTACCGGTAGCAGGAAGTGCGTTCACCACAATACGCTGCTCTGCGCCGATTGCATCGTTGGTGCTTGTACAGACCTTGCCAGGCCAATTCAACCAAATGAGCTGACTCTGATTGGTGCTCCAGTTCTGGAGTGACAAGCTTGTTTGTAATGTCTCTCCAAGAAGCTCGAGACGAGTCTCGATGCGACGGTAATTGTCAAGTAGCCCTGCATTGCTGATGTTCTGCAGTAGCAGCGTACAAAGACGACACCCGTTCCTTGCGGAAGCGTCAAGTGACAAGGTGTTGCGAGATCCTATTACTGCATGCTTCCAGTCTGCACCTGATCCAGGAACGCAAATGGTACCGTCTGGGTGGTTGGTAGTTGAGTCACTCAAGTCCGGCCAGTTGTCATAAAGAGTATGGCACTTAGGACAATGATTCTTAACGACAGCAATGTCAGGCCTTAGAGCTTCGATACGGTCTTCGAGAAGTTTGGGATCAATCTCGTCGTTTTCGACAGCTTGTATGAGCGGTGCTTCTGCAGAAAGACTCGCAGCCTCGGCTTCGGTGTACTCATGGTACCAAGAGCGGATCTGTTCCAGGTGAGTATCTGAAGCCTCAACCATCTTACTAGCCATGTTCATGGAGGGTCAAAACCAGGGAGACGATAGCTTCAAGCACTTGGGTCAACAAGAGCAGACTCTGAATGCAAGATCAGAATCTGGACTGTGAAGCAACGTCACTTTACGAACTTGAACTGACTTCCAAGTCCCGCTACTGTACTGTACTACTGAGCCGCCGATAACAACGTCTCGCCTACCCACCCCGGTCTGCATTAGTCTTGATCAACTTCAAGAAGCACACATACATCATTCTATGTGCTATCTCGACTTACAGCCTCTTCTTTGCCCTTCCCTACCCCTTGGCGTCCTCCCTGGTCAAGCTCTTGTAGATCAAAACAGCCCATCTCAACCAGATCCATGGCACGCACAAAATATATAGTCGCGCCACCGCCCCAATACCAAACGAATGCCCCTTCAGGCCCATCCACACATTCAGACCACTATTCTTCAACTCACGCTTCTCTTGACGGCGACAAGGTCCAAATCCATCAACTCGGCAAACGCTGACTTGGAACTCCTCGTGATGCCCAAATCCTAAGCAGACCGCAACGATATCAGGGGGGACGCGTGGTATTCCATGAATTAACGTATTGCTATTCAGACATTTGATCTTCATGCTTAGATTGCTGACTCCCTTCATAGGCGGAGCGTCATCACTCGAGCCGTTGAGATGCATGCCGTGTACTTGGGACCCACATTTTGGCCTGCGTAAGTGATGTGTATACGTACCTCCTGGCGGAGTTTAGTGCCCTCGTCTACATCTTGTCTTTTTGAATACACTATATGTTACGTATATGCAGAGCATATATCACATACGACCATAGGTCAGTGAAAACTGGGCATCCCGTCCGCTCTGCCATACATAAGCATTGAACCGGGCGACTAGTACTAGAGTGGGTGACCATCTGGGAATCCCGCCTGTTGTATGTTTTTGTCTTTTTGTGACTTGGATCGATCGGAATGGATATATCTGCATGGGATATGGCCTGTCGTCGGGATTGAGATTGTCAAGGCCGAGGACGGGGAGGGCGGAAGTCCAGAAGGCGGTTCTAGATGAACAGGAATTGAGTGATGAAATATTGCACGATGAAGTTGAAGAAGATGGTTAGGTTTGAGGCATTGGGGCCTGCGATCCCATGGGAAATTGGAAGTCATCGATGTTTGATCTTTCATATGAAGTTCGATATGGGGTTTTTCGACTTGGAGACCGACGTAGAGCCAACCAACTCAGCCCGGTTTTCAGTGACAGCGACAACAAATTTTGCCGGAGATCTTATTCTAAACAAGCTGCGCTACGCGCCAGGCATGCTGAAAGGTGTGTTGGGAGATGAATCTAGGTAAAGAGATAATTTTGAAGCTCAGATGTCTTTGCCTCCATTCCCGTCTTTGATGGTAACAGGTTTGACCAGAATTGCCACACCAGTTACGAAGCCCCACGCCAGAATACAGTAAACACTGATCCTCTCCGTGACGCCACTGTAACCCCACGTCGATGCGACCAGGGTGCTCACCAGTGCCAGAAGCCCGACGGAACCAAGAGCGAGGCTGATGGTCTGGTAGTGCTTGGCCTTTGTCGTTTGCAAGGGAACAGAGAGGGCACCGGAGAGGATGGAATTGAGGTTTCCGCTGGAGATTGCTAGCCCTGCCCCCGTAAGATGAATCACAGTTTGTCCGTTGGCATCCTCAACGGGGCCTGCATGTATGTAGCCGATCGTGCATAATCCAAGCATGAAGATTAGACTCAGGGCCATACGGATCTCACGCACATGGCGCCAGGATTTCGTTCGAACAATGGGCATCTCTTTGGTAAACCCATAAAGCAGAGCGTACTGCGCCATTGCATAGAAGACAGCAATGGCGCGGAAGTTGATGTTCATAAGTCTCGACTGTCGTGATCGAGAGAGCCGATTGGAATGTTTTGCATCCTGAAAATCGTAAGGTATCCGAAGATCGCTGATAGCATTGTGCATCCAGTTGTAATCAGGATCAAATGCATCGATAGCCAGGTATTCCAGAGAGAACCAAAGAAGGACGGAAAATATGTGAAGGCCGGCTGCCACGGTAAGGCAGGGGAGTTGCTGCCAGATTGCGAACGCCATGTGGCAAGGCGTGAGGAGGATGACTGTTGTGTCAGACAACACTTACATCGTCTAAACTAAATGTGCGCGATTCCCATCCAATGGCGCATTTTGTAAAAGTGCCCATGATGAGGTCCAAGACACAAGCACCATCGAGTGGGACAAGGCTTGTTAGAGATTCTTGGTCGAAAGTTCGTTCAATCTTCGACAAGCCTGATTTCTATCGCAAACATTTTCGGTGCGCGGAGCAAAGAGACCCAGCCAATGTGTTGATTTGCTGAAGAGGAGTTGAAGACAAATGGTCGAGATTCTGAGATTTGTATTGAAATGTCACCGCAACAAGTCGTGTGGCCCAGTTCCACTTGCCAAGTGAGGCGCAGTCGTCTCTAGTCTCCGAGGAACCTTACACCGGTACAGCCTCCAGGGTAACAACTCCACATAACGTCGCGACTGAACTGTGCGTGTTTGACTTTCCTAATAGCAATCGTAAATAATGCCTCACTCACCGACCTATATCACTTCGACTTCCTCCGTGGAGGTTTGGAGCCGAATCCACTCAATGCTGCGCCCCTAAAGCAGGAAACCGACTGACGTATCATAGGAGTATTCGCAAGGTAATGCTCCCTCGGCCGGCTAAGGGGAAACGATGAAACCTCTCAAGGATGTTGAATCGATCAGAGTGCGCTGGCCATCTGCGTGCCTGACGCCCTGTTACCCTCGATTATATTAAATCGATCGTGTCACTCTCATGCGAAATGCTTCTTTCCATCCACGACTCAACGTTGCAATCATCGCCAATCTTTGAAGCAATCCCCTATAATGGCAGCTGAACAACCTTCCTCTGAGGATCTTGAGCGCACCTCCGAGATCCTCGATGTCTTCGACAAAACTTTCGGTCATCTTACGACCGCAGACCCCAAGGCTTTCCAAGTCAAGTTTCGTAAGATGGCGGCCACTCCAATGACGTTCTACAGAGGCTCAGCTTGTCTCTTCTACCACGACATGCGTGAAGAAACACAAGGCGGCGCGTACTTGGATGAACAAACGAGCCGAACCTGGATCCACGGCGACTTGCATGCCGAGAACTTCGGCACCTACATGGACTCCCGCGGTCGTTTGATCTTCGAAGTCAACGACTTCGATGAGTCTTATATCGGTCCATTTACCTGGGACCTCAAACGCCTCTGTGCTTCATTTGCCTTGATTGGGTACGCGAAAGCACTGAGCGACAATCAGATCGCCCAGCTCGTGAAAGAGTTCGCGAACTCCTACTGCCGCAAGATCCAAGCGCTGGCTTCAGGCTCCCAGGATCCAATTGGATTCACTTTAGACACTGCTCAAGGCCCGCTGTTGGAGATACTGCGCTCGACGCGTATGCAAAGCCGCGTGGGTACGCTGGATGCGACGACACACATCCACGGACATGAGCGTTATTTCACAAGGACGGATGGTGTTGTCGAAGTCGATGATGCCACTCGACAAAAGGTGATCGAGGCTTTCGACAAATACCTCACAACGCTGCCAATTCCGAAGCCGCAAGGCAGTTGTTACGTCAAAGACGTAGTGAGCCGTCGCGGTGTCGGCATTGGCTCAGCAGGTCTACTGACGTACAACTTACTGGTGGCTGGTGACAATGAAGCCCTTGACGGCGATGTCATTATCTACATGAAGCAGTCTCAACCGTCGGCGGTGTCCTCCCAGATCAAAGACTCCAAAGCCGAGAGCTATTTCGAGCACGAAGGTCACCGCACAGTCTCGTTGCAGCGCTCTCTGCAAAGTTACGCCAACTCGTGGCTGGGATGGACTGAGATCGATGACAAGGGCTACATGGTCACGGAGGTGTCGCCGTTCGCCATGGACATTGAGTGGGGTAGCATCAACGATGCAGACGAGATTTTGTCGGTGGCTGCCGACCTTGGACAGGCTGTGGCGATGATGCACAAAGCTTCCGACAGGGAGGGTCATGAGTCCATTGTTCCCTTCTCAACAGTTGAGGCTATCAACAGTGCGATCGGGCCCGACACGGCGGAGTTTGAAAGCTTCCTCACGTCGTTCGCGTTCCAGTACAGCGCTCGCGTAAGGAGGGATCATCAATTGTTCGTCGACGCATTCCGTAATGGCCGCATTCCTGGTATTGCTTCTTAGTATATCATCGTCAACAATGCACTACCTTTTCAACTCGGCTCAAAACTCGAGTGAGGTCTCGTCTGCACACTCCCGGAAGCTGCGTGCGGTAGAAGATGCATAAAGGATCGTTGACGATAATAACGCGTTGTCTGCAAGTACCCTGTGCAGCTGCCGGACTTCCTTTACTGCTAAGTTGATTGCTCCGCCATCTTTCTGAGCGCAGTATTCCTTACTAGCCTCCCTTCCATCTCGATACCATTTGTCTTTGGCAGAGGCTTCCCATCTCCGGTGGCCAAACTCAAGCAAGCCTTCGCCAGGGCGTCAGTCGATATGACCCAACTTTTCGCGAATCTCCTGAGGAAAGGCCCAAGTAAATACATCAGCCAGTCCTCCCAGCTTGCCTTTTTGTCCCTCAAATGATTGCCCTCGGTGTCGATCCCAGCAGGTCTCACGTTGTACACGCTGAGATCGGCGCGCTCACGACCAAGCTTTATCAGCGCATTCTCCGTCTTGCCCTTGACACGTGCAAACAACGCTCCCTTTTCCTCCAGGCTCGCTCCCTCGCCGGAAACGAAGATGAAGTTGAACGGGCGGTCGGTTCCCTCCTTGCCGACTTTGGTGAAAGCTTTTGCAGCCGCGAGCGCATAGTCGTATGTGATGAGTGTGTACGTGTCTTCTGACATGCCCACCGAGCTGACCCCCAGAGCCCATATGCAAGCGTCAGCCCCTCGTAGCTTGGCAAGAGTGTCGGACGGGTATTCAGTGAAGTCCTTGTGTATCAAGACATCCACTTTGCTCTGTGATTCCGCCAATTTCACAGGTCGCCGGGAGAGAATAGTGATGCGTGATATTGCTGGCGATTCTATGGCACGCATCAGAACAGCTGAGCCAGCCCGGCCAGTGGCGCCAGTGAGGATGATATGTAACATTTCCCAGTGTATGCAGTATAGGTAACTGTCATAATCATCTGAGAGTTGGTTGTGAGATCTATTTATGATAGAGGACGCTTCGCGACAAAGCGTGTATTTGAGCTTCTCCCGGGAGAAGCGGCCTTTGCGGACATATCGGCGTTAGACTCGTGACAATGTTTGATTGATACACGTCTTCAACACTGTGTAAGAAATAAGTAAGAAACAAGCACATACTGCATAGTTGTTGCCTAATCTCTGAGAGGCACTTAAATGTTAACTCGTCTGCTAGTTTGACCGCTAGCCTCCGCTAGCCTCCTCTAGCGCTCACCAGCTTCCGAGCATGGGGATAGAGGGAGAGAGGGATGTCATATCTTCAAAGCACATTCGACAGCCAATACACCGTGGTGGCGAGGGCGTCTTCTGCCTCATGTTTGGCATTTGACGTGGTGTGCATCGATTGGCTACACGTCGAATCAGGTGGCAGGGGCGGGGTGCATACTGTGCATCCCCGTCGGCGGCCTCTTCAAGTTCCTAGTTTCTGACATTTTTGCCAGCTACCCTATCGTATTTCACACAAGATATCATGGATCGATCCGAGGCTTTGCAGCAGTCGACGCTGGACCAGCAAATGCACGACATCTACCACATCGCATTTCTCTTGCGGCAGAAACTGGTCCCTGACCTGATCGCCCCTATACTGGATTACGCTGAGATCTACTGGAGCTCAGTGAATGAGACGCAGGTGGGAAAATATGTCAGAGTCTCTCAGTCAAACGCTCCTCGAGAAGTTCTCACGAGCGATGGCGTCGTGTCGAAGGCTCGAGTGCGACACCCTGTCCGTAAAGTCGTGTTCAGAATCACTTCGCACGACCAAGGATGGGCAAGCAGCCGCGACTCAGGCTCTTGGACCTGGTTCACTGCCAGAAAATCACTGCATGAAGATGCGCTGCTATCAGAGACCGCCGATGCCGACCAAGAATCTTCTCAGGGCATGGAACTCTGCCGAAACCTAGTGGCAGATAAGAAATGGTACACTCATGAGGTCACATGGCGAGCTGACTCCCATGATCGGAATGAGGCCGATTGGGTATCGAGTCTCATGATTGGCGACCGTATCCTCATCGAGGCTTGGGCGATGTTTCCCGGCTGGGTCAACAAGGTCCAGCACGCAAGTATCACGATCTATACTACTGCGATTGCTTGAGCAGGGACATCCATGGAAGAGTGTAAAGTTCTTTTGTCAGATCATTCACTGCTGGAAAGCACCAAGAGAGGGAACAGGCCGAAATTCATTCTCACAGCGAAGTCACTCTCTTATCAAAATTACATTTGAGGCGGTTTTGCAGGTTTGCAAATGTCTTGCTCTACTTGTGTCCGTAGCCATTAGTCTCAAGTCCATCAAGTACATTGACGTGCAATGCGATATCTTTCTTCTAGGTCATTATTCAGTAACAGCATTTTGCAACTTGAGTTGGGAATCAAGTGAATATCGCCACTTGTGAAACGATGATAATAATATCATGTCTACAACGCAGCTGGCTTGCACATGCAAACTCGATCGGTCGAAGACCTAGGGTCCGGTTGTCGGTCATGAGTATCGCAAACGGACAAACGATGTCAACCAAATTCTGATATCGTGAGGTCATCAAATCACCCCTTTTAAACCTCATAACAGATTTAGCTAAGATACAAAAACTTTTCGTTGATCGACCGATGGAACATCCGAAGGCTGTACATCAAGATGGATGTCGCAAACCTCTCTTTTCCGCCGCGCAAAATCTGCGTACAGACTCAGCCATGCAGCTCGATCCCGACAATCCTCGCCTTGGCTCGTGTCCTTGCATGGCGGCTGAATGCTCTCCTCCTGAGCCTTGTCGTGAGGCAGCCAGGGCTTGGGGAGTGGCCAGTCGGAGAAGTGCACAAATTTCGCCTCCTCGAGCACCTTGTCAGGATCCCAAGTTTCTTCCTCTGAGCCTAGGTATTTGCTGTGTTCCTTCTCTCTGAACTCACCGCTTAGAAGATCATATTTTCGATGCGGTATGACGATGCAATTCGAGCCGTATAAATTGTTAACGATCTCCATGTCGAAGTCTTTACTTGAGCGGGAAGTAAATGCCTCCAAGATGCGTCGAAATTCGAACTCGGAGGGTTCCACCAGTACGAGTTGCGATGATAATGTATTATCCAGCCAGTAAGCACGAGGCATGGCCACAGGTGATGATGGGATAAGGAAGAGCTCATCCATGCTTTTTAGAACTGTTGCATCGGAGTCCAGGCTGAGGACACGCTTGAATTGGGTCTGATTGAATGCTAGCAACTTGGTAAAGCTGTCGGCCCATGTAGCGTCTCCATCAAGGTGTTGTATGTGGATTGGCGAAAGCTGGACATTGTACTCGTCTTGAGATTGCCGAAGGAGTCGTCCAACGTGGTTGTCGGCGCTGATGTTCCATTCTGAAGGGTACATCATCACCTTTGACGCCTTGGCTCCCACTCTCTCGAGTGCCTCGAAGATCATTACTGAATTGCAAAGATAGTCCTCGTTGGTCACATATTGACAATAAGCGTACTGTGACCAATCCACATCATCAGGAATATGGCTTGGAGCCGTGCCGTCGGGAAATATGAAGCCGCGAAAACGCTCTCGAGCGCGGAACAAGTTGAAAAAGACTAGAATGAGCACGAGAGCGAGGAGCAAACGCCGTAGAGCTCGCATGGCAATGAGACCCTTCGCCCTTTCCATCCAAGAAATCTGTCCTGTGGCGTCGTCCTTCAAGAGCGAATATTCTCGGACAGAGATAGCGTTCCTCAGTCGCTCCATAGGTATCCACTGAGATATGACGGCAGCCATGACCAGATAATGAAGAAGTCGACACTGGTCTTGATGAGCGTCAATCGCGAACCGCGTCGTGGGTGGTGCCAACGGGACCAGTATCGCGGCCTGGGATCGAGTCATCAGCAGTGTGTTCCATCCCGAACAAAACAGGCGGAACGACCGCGTCTGACTGCATATTGCCGCCTTCATCGTCAAGGCAAACCTCCTTGTCTGTCTTGCATATAGTGCATGGGTGGGACATCGTCACTTCGCTTGTGATACCGGATGCATGCTCTAGACCCTGTCTTCACGCCTACGACTGGATGAGGTTGCCGTCAGGGCGTTTGCCTAGCCTGCAGCCGCTCGGGAGTAGGAGCCGTGCTTCAGACTACCCAGATATGTACATAGTTAGCAATAGTGCAAGCGGTAGTGCTGCCTCCAGTCGCCCAATCGCGGAGGTGGATTCTCTCCGTAGGAAGAAGTCAAAACAACGTTGTTTAAGCTTAATCAGCTTTCTCAGAGTAATATCACTTCTTTTATCTGATATGCGTCTTGAGAGCACCATATTCAATCCTGCTGTGTTGCGTTTGGTATGTTGACTGTGTGATATTGTGACCGGTCAAAGGCTCTCGGACCGTCGACACGGGTGGCGGCTGGAAGTCTCAGCTCAAGGCTCGGCACTACGCCGCAAACATGCATGAGGGCACAAATTGCTGAGCCTCACACCGGTTGCAGCGACCCTCCTCGCGACGCCATCAGCAAAGCGAACCAATATGATACATGGTTTGCAAATCCGTGAGCTGCGTCTTTAGTAAGGTGGTCCTCGAAGGGCTTGGAAAAATTTGCGCTCACCAGTGAACAAGCGAATTTGGATCATGACCGCTTGAGAGTAATGTACAATCGTAACAATGATTGGACCAATCCGGGCAATGTGAACTTCGGTATCAATAGACAATTGATAACCGAGAATGGCTCTTTGAGCCTGCAATTGGCGCCTTACCAAAAGAGCAGCTTGTCGAGCATTGGGGCGCTTATGTTCGCGAAATGAATGATCTGTGAGATCCATGCAGCGGCAGGATGATCCGCTATGTTGGGACAGTCTGCCATTAATCAGGCGAGCTTATGCGCCGCTCGGAGTCTCGCCTCGACTATTGCATTTACTGTCGCTCCCCCTCCTCGTGGGAACAATGCGATTCTCATACTATCTCTGTGGATCAAGTTATACTTCCAGAATACTCCTTAGCACTGGATTAGTACTGGCGAGCCTACGGACACCACGATGATCGCAGGCAAGCGATACATCCACGAAGTGTGCGTACCTCTCGGCTTCATTATACTCCAGGCCCACGCGCAGCGCTTCATTTCTGTCCCGCCCAGCAATCGTTACTATGGTCAGGATGGGCCCTGGGGCGCCGTGACTGTGAACTACGGTGGCTTTCCAAATCCCAACATTGCCGACAATCATCAGTGGAGCTCCGTTGACCTTCTCCCTGGAGGGGAATGGACGTCTTTCATAATTTCACCAGATTCTTGTTACGACAACTCGACCGGCCTTTGTGGTATCGGAGGCACATTTGATCCCGATGGTGTTTCACAAACTGCCGACAACGAAACAATCGCACAGCCTGGAGGCATTAACGAGAAGAATGGCGCCAATTCTGGTCTTTACATGACGGGTTTCATCTATGCACAAACCATGAATATCGGGGGAACTGCAAGCCATGCTGGCCACACAGCGTACAACACCAGTACGGCGATACTTGATCGGATGAACTTCACGACACCCAGCGATGAAGTCTTTCCCGACCTAGAGGTTGGATTTCTTGCTCTTGGAGCTGGTTCGCAAAGGAATGAATTCAGCACTTACGGCACAAACTCCATAGTCGCCTGGAACCTCCCTGGGTTCTTCTACAACCAAAGCGTGATACCATCGTTCAGTTACACGCTGAACGTGGGTTCAGCAGCGCTTAACTATCCTGTGTCTCTTACGTTTGGTGGGTACGATCAGGGCAGGATGATTGGGCCGGCCACGGTTTTTGGTGTTCCGAGAGCGGACGCAAAATCATCAGCTGTCGTGACACTTATAATCATCGGCATTGGCGTTCATACCGGGGCATCTCCTTTCAACTTCACTTCGAAGAATGGACTACTAGTCAACCCTGAAGGCGACAATAGAGCTTTCCAAGTTAGTCCAGACCCTGTGGGACCCTACTTGTCGTTGCCGAGGAAGACATGCGACGCGATCGCAGCCGAACTGCCCGTCAGCTACGACCCCAGCGGCTATTACTTGTGGGATACACATGACCCAGAGTACCTCAACATAGTCTCTTCACCAGCCTACCTGTCCTTCACGTTCCCTTCATCACCAGCAAATGGCGCCCCGGATGACGTTGTCATCAAAGTTCCTTTCATATTGCTCAACCTCACACTGGGCCCAGAGCTCAGCGGCCAAACGACACCGGTGCCGTACTTCCCCTGCATGCCATTCACTCCCGAACCAGACGACGGATTTTACTATCTCGGACGTGCATTCTTGCAGGCTGCGCTCTTTGGTCGCAACTGGGAACATCAAACCGCCTGGCTTGCACAAGCTCCGGGGCCCGGTTCTAACCGTGAAGGGCTCGGTATTGCACTCAAGAACATTGCTCGGGATGACAACACGCTTGATCCTTTACCAGGCGACATCGATGAGCAATTCAATTCGACCTGGTCAGCATATTGGCAACGCTTGCCAGGGGAGACACCGACCGAGCCCAACGCTCCACCATCGGATGAGCAGACCGATGAAGGCAGAGAAGAAGCCGAAGGTCTCTCCACTGGAGCCAAAGCAGGCATTGGCGCAGGAGTGGGTGCTTTCGCTCTTGCACTGGTGGCCCTTGTTGGGCTAGTATTCTGGCGGAAGCGGAAATCTTCGACTGCTTCCCAGACTGAGCTCCTGCCGCAGTCCATCGTAGTCGACTCAAGGAAAGACCCTTCGCCCCCGTACTCGGCTGTGGATCCGAAGAATAATGTTCCAGGACAAGACATGCAACAATTCTCACAAAATGCGCGACTGCAAGGATTTCTAACAGCCTCCGATGGTTCGGGCATGAGTGAGTTGCCAGCCAGGCAAGAGGTGCATGAACTAGGCACAAGCCGCCATTGATGCGGACAGGCATCAACCAACATCGCCGGTAATACTTCCCATTTCACTTGCAATGGGAGCAACATGCATACCTGACCCTTTCCCCCACATGATGTGGTATAATGAGTGTTGCCTTTTCCCAATGTTTCTTCGCGAAGGCGTTCTGATTCAAAGATTAAGGACGATTGGAGTATTGGATAAACGTTGTACCTTTTCGATTCCATGGCTCTCTTACGGCTTCGGTCTTGTTTAAAGCCCACGCAGTCACGCAGAACCGTATCATTGCGTTCGATTCCAATAAGCAAGACCATGCCTTGCATCGATCGCCTGCTTCCCAAAATGATCCAAGCATCGAAATCGGAGCGGGATGGATGAACACTTCTCCGCAAGCGAACAAGCGCCTTGATCAATAAGAGGCTTGGTTGGATGTAGCTGTGCGGCGTAAGACCTAGTGCTGTAGCCTGCAGCATGTGAGTGGCTGTCGATTCAACGAACGCCTGGCTATTCTCGCCAAATCGCCGGAAAGAGTAACCGAGCTTGGCAGCTAGCCACCGGGTACCGAGTGATGGCTTGGATGGTCCCAATCGCAAGTTGACCATAGATTGTGAGCTTTCGCATAGATGTATTGATCCCACGACATGTCACCCAGGTCGAGAAGGCTGGAAGATCCGACATGGTATTTCGTCGTGTCAAGACTCAAACCCCAGTGCCGGCAGTATTCTTGAAGCGTACGCGACAGCGGGTGCGAATGATGCCATAGGGTGCGGCGTCTCTATTCATGCTCTATATCCTCCACTATGTCAGAACGCCAGCGAGTTCCATTACACTTAGTGCACCCGTATGTCTACTCGTGCTGTACATGGTTTTGCCTGTACATGTCCCATGTGGTTGCTTCGAGGCCGTGAACATTCTCCATTTTCCATATAATCCGAAGGAAATACCAACCTCTCTCGATTTCGGTCACTCAGCTGGAGACTTTCCGGTAATATTGACTGCATACTCGTTCCAGAATTCGGGGATGGCGTTTTTGTACCAAGTACATTCCACTGGGATCTCTCATTTTGCTTGATTGTTGAGTAATTCGTCCAGCCAGGCGGCCATGTGAGCGAGCCTCGTCTCTGCGAGACCCGCAAAGTGCACTAGGAAGCTACCCGGCTCCCCCTCAAAACCGTGCTCCCATTCGTAGTTGTTGATCCAAGTACGAGGAATTCAAACGATGCCAGAAAGATCGGATATGTTTTTGTGCCGCTCCTCGGTGGACTTGATGACTCTGGCCATAGCAGCCTGTTCGCCAAACCATCCAAGATCGTCCTCTGGGTGCGCCAGTGGATAAGCAGCAATCTGCGTCAGAAGGTCGACTGATGAAGGGTGTACTTTGAGATAGAATACACCATTGTTGAGTCCATTGTGATCTGCCGTTACGAGAGCATAGACGTGATCCAGATGTTCCGGGGGTAAGAAAGACACATGGCGACAGCGCTGGGTTGACAATTATGGAATCGGCATCTACCCAACTAGAACAGCGGCGATCACGTCAGCTATTTGCATGGGCCTTCGCATGCTTGAAACACTTACAGAAGCCATTGTCGTCTTTCTTCTTCAGGCTTGGAAAGCTCGTGGAGCAAAGTGGACAACAGGAAGTAATGCTTGCTGTAGAGCTTGCGATCCGTGAGGTCACGATCAAGGGCTTCGAATCCGCAGCCCCAGCGTTCAGCATGATGGCGATGTGATTCTAGTGCTGCTTCCAACTGACTGAATTTGTGCGCGCCGTAAAGCATAGAAACTTTAGTTACAGAGCAGGTTGGGCGGTCTTGGTGCGGTGACTTGCTCGGCTGAGGTTTCTCTTGGGGAGGCTCTGGTTGAGAAACATCTTCATGGGAAGCTTCCTGCTGGCTAGTCTCATGTTGGGAAGGCTCGTGATGCTCAAGATTGCCGCCGGTCGTCGGTCCTGGCCTTGGATATGAAGATTCACTCAGTAAATAAAATGCGAATACCAAGGTGAGTACGATGGCTGCGGCAAATGAGCGTTTCCCGATTGTCCTGTGATTGTTAGCAAGCCGATCTCGCGGTTAGGAGGCACAATTATGTGCTCACCATTGCAAGAACATTGCAGCAATCTACTCAGCGTTCGACTGGCTTTATGCAAGCGCCGGCTCGTCTTTCAGAACCGATTCTCTGCTTAACGCAAAAATGGAAGACCGAGGCTACTGTGTCGGCGAAAGATTTGAAGGCGCAAATGGTGTCATATCCCGTCAGTTGTCCATGAACAGCGACGTGGTTTCAGTGCCTGCCTGCACGATGCAGTAAGGGCAAGTCTCCAGACTAGCCAACGAGGCGAGATTGGTACTGTAGATGCAGCACGGCAGACATGCCCCGGCTTGCCCAGTTGCCAGGACGGAGCACGCACTAGCGCTGCGCCATCCCTGCGATGTGAAGAGAATCAGCCTCATGATTCGTGATTATGGACAAGACGAGCGCTTAAGTGGCTCTCCCGCGAGCTGCTCATGTACATCTTTGTGCGGCGGTAATGCAGCCGAGCAGTGAGGTGTCGGGGCTCCGAACATCTATGAAAGAGATTCCGTTGTGCAGATCGGCCGTCTTGGATGTTTTTGTTCTCTCGAGCACTCCGTGCGAATTACGGCTTCAGCGCGCCCAACGAATCGAGTTCGAAATCATGAGGACCACTGGCGATCTGGCGTGCCTGGATCGCAAGACGGAAGACTGGGGCCATCTCTTGATTGATGTGTCACCTCGTAAGGAGACAGCCCAACAGCTGACAAGACTTGTGGGATGTTGATTGCGCCAAGGGATTCAGGGCCTGGAGGCGGATGCCTTCCCCGGTCCGACCGGTGGCTTCGGCCAGCAACTAGCAGTTCAACAACATTATTCTTCAAAGGAACGCGGATGATCTTCACTCATGACTGCCGGCATTTGTAGCTTTTCAGCTTTTCGAGAGATAAAGGCACGAACATGGCGATGATAACTGCGGTCTCTGTCGCATGCATCTGGCTCTGCAGGGCAGCGGAACGCGTTTCTGCATACCGTATCAATGACTGATCACATCACCAGTTGCATTCAGCCAAATTGACATGGAAGGTTGCAATGATAATCCGCTTTGCAGCTTTCGCCCGATTCCAAGTGCATGCACTCATCTCTGCTTGACTGATGGCAGTCTAAGCGACTCATCAGCATCAATTGGGAGCCCAAGCCCGTTGACAAGCCCACGACATTCAGCCTCAATGGACTTGGACGAAGCTAATGTTGTATTGACTGTGCTGTCAGATGGGCTCACAGCCACTCAACTTTACTATATTAGACAGACAACTCTGGCACCTGTCAGCTCGCCAATAACGCCACGTCTCAGCCGTAAACTAGGCAATCCTACTCTGACAACTCCAGATTCGAAGCAAGTGATATAAATGCACAGCTGAGCAGGCCTCTGAGATGTTCCGCAGTCTGCTGCTAAGCACTCTCTGTCCCTTTATCAGGCTTGAAGCTTCCACTATCGGCTCTCCCAGGGCTTCAGGGAGCCTGCAAGTATGGCAACTGTCACCGAGCATAGCATGATCAGACCTCTGTCTAAGATGTGAGCTGTACCAACCTCTTGCCGCTATCTCATTGCGATCACGTGTTGACACAAAAACAACTCCAGCGAGACTTGGCAAACAGCCTTGCACCAGCTGGACGCCTATTACGGAACCACCGTCGCATGTCAATACCGTGTTCCGACCTCTCTTGCCGGGAAGGAGCAGCTTGATGAGCTCAAGACCTACTTCGACCGCGCTCTTGCACGTACCGCCATACACCACCCATTTCTGCGGGTTGGCCTTGCCGATGCGGACGCTAAAGCTCCATACTGGGTGGAGGTTGAAGGCATCGATCTTCGTCGGCATGTAACATGGTACGCAGAGACTGGTTCCGAGAGTGACTTTGAGGAGCTGTACCTCAAGACTTACCAAGGCTTCCTCGACACCAAATTCACCGACCTTCAAACGCTTGTTGGGTGGAAAGTGGCCATATTCCGCAAGAATGAAACCGAGCTCGACGTTGTCTTCGGCTGGAACCACAGCAACTGTGATGGCATCAGTGGCAAGATCTTCCACCGCACGTTGCTCACGTACTTGAATGATCGTGAGACCGCAGCGAAGCCCTTGCCCTTCAACAAGAAGATAAGGTTCCTTGCGACCACTGCCACTACTGCCGGTCTGCCGCCTCCACAGGAAGACATCTCAGAATACTCGCTTAGTTTCTCGTTTCTCGCATCGACTATATGGCGAGAGATTGCTTACCCTTGGCTGACAGGTGATCAATCGTCGAAGGCGCTTTGGTCTCCGATACGCACCAAGCCATACGAGACGCATCGTGCCACGGCAAGATTGTCCCCTACCCAACTTAGCGAGGTCCTAGTCAAGTGCCGTGAACATGACACCACTCTTACTGGTCTCCTCCACGGCATTACCCTGGTCTTCTTTGCAAAGCTATTGGGACGCGATAATGCTAAAGCCTTTGTGAGCCAGACGCCGCTGAACCAACGCAGACACACTCTGCCTCACTCCGATAAGTTCCCCGAGTTGATTCCTGACGACACCATGGCCAACTACGTCAGCATCCTTATGCATGACTTCAAGCCCAGTGTTCTCGACGAGATCCGTGATCTGCCAGGTGGAAGCGATCCGCATTCCACTTCAGCGGCGGAGCTAGACCGCATCATCTGGACCGCTGCAACCAACGTCCGCGCCGATATACAACGCCAACTTGACAAAGGCACCAAGGATGATTTCTGTGGACTGATGAAGCTCATCCCGGATCTTCGCTCCTACTTTCGCAATGAGCTGATGAAGCCTCGGATGCCTACCTGGCTCGTCTCCAACGTCGGCGTGCTGGATGGCGGTTTGCGAGAACAGCGAGATGATGGTTGGACGATTCAAAAAGCTGTCATATCTCTCGGAGCCTATGTGAACGGACCAGCGTGCAAGCTTAACGTTATCAGCGTGTTGGACGGCGAGCTTGCCGTGGATGTGTCATGGCAAGCTGGTGTCCTTGAGGATGTGGATGGGGGAAGGCTAGCATCAGAGATCGAAGGATGGCTGCAGAAGCTTGGTTCTTCTTGACATTTCTTGCGGGTGCGTCAATTTGATTTATGACGAAATTACGAAACAACGAATTGCACAAGGTTTACCCATAGCAAAGTATTCTGTGATCGATTAATTGTACCCGTTTTATTCGTCTGCTATGGAAACGAGCCCCATGGGCTTGGGGCTAATCTATGCTAATGGCTAGTGCTGTTGGTTTGGGTTCCGTTCGAGTTGAAACGATCAAGGCGGAAGTAATCGAGGATCGGATCACTCTTTCCCGTCAAGACCTTCTCAGCGATCAGTTTTCCAACAATCGCACCGTTCGTAACTCCAGAATGCATGACGGCAATATCAAGTCCTTCCAACGGCGTGTCTCCCAAGATCGGCAAGCCATCCTCCGGATCAGGCCGAACTCCAAGAGTGTAGTACCCGTACTCAATGTCATCGCCACCCTTGAAAGCCTCCTGCACTTTGCCAATGATCTCTCTCCCCTTCTTCTCTGCATCAACTCCAGCATCACTGCCTGCGAAGCTCTCGCCTGCAAGAATGCGACCCTCGAGTGTTTGACGCATGTTCAATCCAGATCCGTGGAACAAAGTGTACAAAAATTTCTTGTCCACAGGCAAAGTGTTGGCGAGAAGACCCTCTCGGCCCTCCAAGGGAAGCCTGATGTTCTCAGCCGCCAGCAATGGCACGCTACCAAGGCCTGCAGCTAGAACGACATGGTCACCATGAATCGTCCCGTTGTCTGTGGTTACGCCGGTGACGCGACCATCCTCTTTGACAAAACCAGAGACACTCGTAGTCAAGACCTTTGCGCCCATTGACTCTGCCTCGGAGATCAACAACGCCGCAGCTACATGAGCTTCGACAGAGCCCTCGTCCTTGACATGAAGGCCATAGTCCCATTCCGGGAAGAAGTCCTCCTTGAGCTCAGGCTCAATACCAGCAAGCTCCGAGTTGCTCACGCGAACAATATCAGTACCGGCTTCCAGGTATTCCTCCTGAGATGCTGCAGTCTCATTCTCCGTCGCGCTCCAGCTCAAAGCACCACTCCAAGAGATGGGCAGATTGGGGATCTGCTCGGTCATCTCACGCCAGTGCTGCATGGAACGGTTGCGGAAGTCGTAGTATGTAGGATCATCGGGGCCGCCTGCATTGATCCAAGCGAAAGAGTTGGGCGTGGCGACGCCTCCAATCTTTTCGGCAATGATGGTGACATTGGACTCGTGTGCCAAATGCCAGGCAATTTGAGCACCGATGATGCCACCACCTATGACGATATTGGTTCCGGCTTGGACGTCCATTCTGGGAGTGCCGCTAGGCGATTCAGTGGAAGAATTTTGAAGATTTGATGCTTCGAGAATGGGCTTCTGAAGCGGATTGGTAACCTCGAGCAGGTTGCCATCTTGCTTTTGTATTGCAGATCTGTCGTGACGGCCAAGAATCAGCATATGTTCACTGTAACCCAACTCCACTCGACGCACCTTGGCAAGAGGTCTTCATGATGATCTTCTAGTTTCACCCTTGCCGCATCCATGTTCGCCGTCTTCCCCTCTCTTGAGATATACTGTATACAGTATTGTTCTACGACAGCGAGCGCCAAGTCGCCTTTACAGTGGTATCCACTCAGATTGGATCTGTGAGATCGTGAGTCGCAATCGCGGTTTCTTACTGGCGAAGACGTTATCTTTCTTTACCAGCACCGATATCAGTTTCAAGATAATCAGGCTTTCTAGTATTTGTTGATAGGAGATAACCCGAACATCCCATATGTGAAGGTGGCGCGCCGGTATCGCAGCACTACACTATATACCCTAGTGGTCACGGCGCACGACTTATGCAGGTGCGATTGCATCACAAGGGATTATTGCTTGGTATAAGATAGCTGCGTTTTCATTAGTCATGACTTGTCGTCGAGATTGCTAAGGGTCTTCGAACATCAACAAGCCTTTCGAGATGCAAGATTTTGATCTATGTGATTCCACGTACCGTCGTCGATTCATCTTGACCTCGGTAACGATGCTTCGACAAATCGCCGGAATGAAACTCCGACATCGATTACGGAGCCGACAATGCGATCCAGCAAAACTGTTCAACTAACATGGTAATTGATATCATGAATGTAGTCATTATCGTCTGACCATATCACTAAAGCGTATAGACGAGATCCGGATGTCCATCACCCAGCAACTCAAATTGCTCCGCGATATCCATACCCTCTATATCTCGCAAGACATCCGCCCTGCGTCCCTCATCACCCTTCCATTGATTCTTCCACCTCAAAAGGCAGACCTCGCCAGACACGACAGCAATCGTGAGGCACACAAGCGAGAGGTTCAAGATCGCAGCGAACTCGTATCTCGGCGAAGCACTCTTCGGGTAGATCCACGTGCTCAGTATGCCTCCGACGTTGGTGCAGATGAATCCCATTGCGACGGCTGTGGCTCGTCGCGTTCTGCGAAGCAGTTAGCATATGATATTTCTGCTAATGCGAGCCTTTTGTGATACTTACCTCGCAGCGACGTTATTCGGGATCCAACTGATCAGGCTAGGAGCCGTCGAGTATACGCCAGTTATCATGAAGCATAGAGCCGCGTATCGAGAAGCCACGGTTTCACTCTCCAAGAAAAGAGCAAAACCTATCAGCGCAAGGCAAGTAGTCGCAATCGCAGTCAACCCGCGAACCCTAAACTTGTCTGCGACAAAAGCCGAGATTAGAGTGAAGATGAAAGCGATCGCGAAAGGAGGCACACTGAGTAGCTGTGTCATTGTTGAATCGTAACCCATGCCCTGAACGATACTTGGAGTGAAGTAAGCAAGACCGAAGAGAGATGTTCCATTGCAGAAAAGAGCAATGCACAGTAGCCAGATATGGACGCTCTTAAACGTCGAGGCGAATGCCTTGGAATTGAATTTAGTGCTTTCCGTCGCAACGCCGTCCGCTTTAATCCGAGCAACGCAGAGGTCAGCCTCTTGGACGGTGAATGTTTTGACCTGGTGTGGTGTGTTGGGTAGTACGAGAACCGTGGTGGCACCGAAGAGAACAGTAAAGAGGCCTTCGAGGATGAAGATCCATCGCCACCCTTCCAGCCCACCTATGCCTTCCATTTGAACGATGGCAGCAGCGAGCAGTCCAGAGAAGGCGCCGCTCATGGCTGCTGCAGAGAAGAAGAGACCGATACGCATCTGCAGTTCGTGCCTTCTATAGAAGCCGGAAAGATATAGAACGATACCTGGGAACAGACCGCCTTCGAGGAGTCCGAGGAAAAAGCGACAGGCGAGAAGACCAGCGTAGTTGTGGACCTGCGACTGCAGTGTCGTGACAATTCCCCATCCAACGCAAATGGAAGGGAGAAGGATGCGTGGTCCAATCTTGCTCAGGATCAGATTCGAAGGAAGCTCCGCAAGGATATATGGCACATAAGTCACCGTGATCTTGTATCAGTCAGTATTACTATCTCTCTCTACAACAGAAAACAGGTGGGCATACCGCAGTCTGATACTGATGGTCTGTCATGTTCAAATCTTCTTGGAGGCCAGCAATTCTCGCATTTCCGATGTTGCTTCTATCCAGGAATGCCAGAAGGTAAAGTCCACACATGAGAGGGACAAGGAGAAAGTCCAACTTTGCTACAGTCTTCCGCTCAAGCTTGCGGTCAAACTGTAGCTCTGCAATGCCATCTTCGGTCTGTAATTTTGATGGGTTGAGATCTTCAAGGTGTAAGGTTGAGGACTTCATCCTGTCTTGATCCAGAGAGGTCGTCATTCCGATACTGTGACAGAGCTCCCCCAGAGAACTTGTATGTAGGAGATTTGACTGAAAAGGCCACCTTCTCGACGGCACTGCCCAGCTGTATATCTAGTCATTCTCAAACTCTCGGCTATATGATCCAAACGCTTAAGCTCCAAAACATGCGAGGTCAAGCATCTCGACCCCTCACAATCCACAATTATTGCGGGATGGAGTTGTCGACAGACAACGCTACCGGCAACTGCTTCGGCTCATGATTCCATGTATATCGTGGAGTAGAGTTTGAATGGTCATGTAGGGCACTGCGCCACGGCGGAGATCGACCCGTGTCTTGTGCGATTCTTCTTTCGGCTTGTTCGACGTCCCATGGCTATATGAATAGCATCCGGACTTGTGTGGGCTCGTTGTTCTAGATCCGCCTCCGGAGAATAAACCTCTGTTACAATCAGGCCATGGCACTGATGGGTACATACTGCCCGCAGAGCCATCAGCGTGATCTACATTTCCGTGAGGCGTCAATACCGAGCGAAGAGTCTAAAGGATCTGCGATCTCTCAGGCGAACCTTGCACTTGCACGATGGTTACTAACCACCTTTTGTACTCCAGATGAGAATCTAAGTTGACTGTCACCCCATGAAATGCATGTCGGAAAGTCGAGACGGTAGAATCAGAACCCATCCAAAACCGACTCTCCTCACAACTGCGGACGCTAACGGCTGCCTACACCCGCAGCGGTCCGGCCCCCCCATTCTGGTTTGGAGGCATTAAACAAGAAGCAATGCAGAAGTGGGCTGATCATGGTATTTGATTCATGTCAGCTGTCTGCATAAGGCAAGAACTACTTTTGCTATGGATGCTCAGTACATATCGATCGAAGGGGCCTCGTGCCGTTCTCGTCGACTGAACAGCCCCCCCTTCTTCTACACTCCCACAACCACCGTATCACTGCGACGAGTTTCATCAACATAGCCCATCTTCCTTCCAGTCACCGAAAACGACACCTTCGCATGCCTCACACGACGCGGCAGGACGTACTTGACCTTCCGATCCTGGACGACAATGAAAGATCTACCTTCCACTTTGTCATTCACGTACCACTGACCCTCGAGCTTCATGCCAGGATCCCAACGACCAGCTGAAGCCTCAACGGTACGTTCCGTAGGTCCAACAACCGTGATATCGGGCGATGCTTGCCGATCTAGAGCGGCTTGCCTACCGGCGGAGCGGATCACTTCTTCCCACAAATTGCCTCGCGCCGCAGATGTGGTGACGTTCGTGGGCAGGGGGCTTGCGCCATTCGGTGCGTGGTCTTTGAACCAGGTGTCGAGGAATTCGAGATAGTTCCAAAGTTCGCGTGCTTGATAGTTGCCGCCGTGGGTCTTGCCTTCGAGGATGGTCACGTTGGCCTGGCGGAACGATATCGTTAGTGATGAACGATAGATCAAATCAGTAACGGAAGCTGCTCACCCATTGCGGACCTCCGTAGCTTTCTACATTTTGTTGGAACTTCATGACGCCTTCGTCAAGATAGTAGTTGTCGTGCGAGCCGACGTAAATAAAGATGCGATGACGAAGGACGTCTCCCAGGTTCTTGGAGCCATTCCAGTTCTCAGTGATGTAGTGAGACAGGTCGAATGGCTTCCAATACTCCACAGCATCGTGATAGATCTCGCCGGTGACTTTGTTCCAAGGCTGCCATGCATGTGAGTAAGTGATTGCAGGATGAAGGAGTTCTGACACCGGAAAAACTCACCTCAAGCGGATAGCCGTTTAGACCTTGCGCACCAAATACGGCATTCCAAATGCTGTTGACATTAGCTGAAGTAAGTTGCGAGAGCAGAAAGTCGACTTACTCCCACTGCAATGACGAACGCGAAGAAGTCCCAAAAGTAAGTTCCCAGTGATTCTCCTGCTCGACAGTAGCAAGGACTATCTCGGTGTCGTTTTCGAACGTCCGAATGGAACCAACTGCAGAGCCGTCGGGACGGTGGTAAGCATTGACGCTATCATACAAGGGGATGTCTTGGTGGCTGCGGAAATCAAGAGAATCGGGATATGACGAGAAACAAGCTCCGAAGAGATCAGGTCGATATATCACGCTGGCTGCAGAGACCCAGCCTCCTGTTGAGCCGCCTTCTTGAACACGAGCCCATGGTTCGGCGATGGTTCTGAAGTTTGCGTCGATGTACGGGATGAGCTCGTCGTTGATGGCATCGCCGTACGGTCCGAGGTTTGCCGTATTGACTGCATAAGAGTCATCGTAAAACGGGGCCTCGTGTCGGAACGTAACTAGAATCATCTTTGGTGTTGAGCGATTAGGCTGGCCATCTGCACCAGGAATTGTGCCATTGTCCCAAGCGGCTGAGAAGTTGGCTGAAGGGTACCTAAACGCTCCTTGATCTGCAGGCCAATGACCTTGCTGGTAAACGACTGGATACCGTTTCGTCTTGTTGCCGGTGTTGTACCCTTGTGGGAGGAGTACGTTCGCTCCCACGTACATGTCACGGTTCCAAAATTCGCTGAGCTTACTGCTGCGGATCTTGACGTACTTCAAGTTCTCGGTGTCCGCGTAATTGCCTTGCTGACATCCTCCGATCTCATGGCCTGCAGACTGCTGAGCGGGTTCTACTTTGCTGAATTCGAGTTCAATCGACTGCGCCTCGCCTGAGATCTCAACATCGAGTGGAGAAGTCAAGAGGCTGCCGACCCCATCGACGTTTGGTGCTCCATCGCCGCAAGGAAAATGCACGCTGACAGTCGATCCATCGCTTCGTGTGACCTTCTCGTAGACATTGAGGAATGCCTGGACGGTATAATTGCCCGGTTCGACATCAGCCAAGCTTACGTTGGGCCACCCGTGCACACCGAGTCTGGTGTTCAGGCCAGAGCCGCCTGATAGGGTGGCGGTGTCACCTTGAGAGAAGCCGAAGACGTTCTTGCCAAAGAATTTGTTGGGTGATGAGTCGACTTCCGTATCGTCCAGCGGATCTACACCCGCTGGGGCGAACATGAGAGAGATGCGGCCATCAATGCTGTGATTCAGTAGACCCTCTGCAGTGATGATCTCCACGCTCAGTCCGCGAGTAGGGTTGGAGGCTGCCGCAATGACTTGGGTCAAAAGACATGCTGATGTCAGCAGCAAATTTGTTCCTGCGAAAGATCTCACATTGCCCTGGGGAAGGTAGCCGGACAGGTAAGGTAATAGCATGGTGAGAAAATCCAGAGGTGCCTTAGAAATGAATGAGCTTGTCTCACATCTCACAAGGCACAAGTGCGATGAAGAAGAAAAAAAAATATTCACATTTCATCAAGGCAGCAACGAGAGTGAGTTTGTTATCTTCTTCCTACCTTCCTCTTAGAGTTTGGACGCGGGGCGCGAGAAATCATGATTATCAACCACCAACTTCATTGATAGCGGTCGAAGAAGATGTTTCTCAAGAAAGACCGCATTGTGTAGCAAAGGCATGTCGTCTGGTACCTTGTAGCAAGATCGAAGACGGCTGAGCTTGTAGATTTGCCAAGGTGGCAATACCAAGACTCATGCACGGCGAGAACTCACCACACCATATCTGCAACAATTGTGTAAGACCAGAGGCGGCGGCTGGGATGAGCCGAGTACAACGGCCGTGCGCAATGTCTGGAAGTGAGTCTGCGATGGAGGAGGAAGTTCAAGGTCTTAAAGCTGTGATTCTGGTGTGAGAAGCGCATGCCATCTAATGTCGTGCCTTGCGCATTCGGTCAGCAAACATCAAGCTGCATACTCTTACAGCCGCAGCATGCGCACAACATGCGGTACGCGACGTGGGTCACGATCTGTTGGGTGAGGTTTTTGCCCAGCAACGCGTCCTGCAGCTGCACGACGGTCGGCGGCGACCACACACGATCCCTACATAATCGGATGGCGGGCAACTAGGGCGGCGGCGAGTTCGACGCTAGGCGCGCCACCCGCAAAGAGGAACCGTCTTCGACCAACAGAGCGATCTGGAGAAATTGTGGATGAGCCTGGAGAAGGGCTGAACAGTGCGAGATGGCTTCAAGACAACTCTGTCCCAGACTGATAATCCTGCCTTGCTCCAAGCTCGAATCCTTTTGCCCGTGCAGGCGTTGTCGCATTATTCTCTTTCTCACGGCTCACCCACACCAACTTGACACCTCAGAATGGCGGCCACAGGATTTGCGTCTAATTTTGTAAACAGTGTATAGGAGGTGACGCGGCCGCCCGCACCCATTCGTGTCGAGGAGCTCCCCATGTCACCCGGTTGTCTAGGCGGCGAGCGACGAAATGGCACCTGTGGCTCCACTCACGCTCTGGCAGCATGGGCATTTCGCCAGAGGTCCATGCCCGAAATAGGCGCAATCGCGTTGTAAGCTCTCCCCCAGAAGAAATGTTGTGGTCCAGGTTTCGGTTGCTAGGAGGGCAAAGGGCATTAGCGTGCTCACTAGAGGCGTTGCGGCTCAGCGGTTTTAACGAGATGGAATAAGCATGGGCCGTGGCTCCTGCTGCTGCTACAAGGCGGCGAATAACGCAATAAATACCAGCAGTATAACTTCCTGCCACCCGCCCTTGCTTCCTCGTTCCTCGTCACATCACATCCATCGTCTCAACTGTACATACGCCGCGCACTTCCATCGCAAACATCGTCAACAGTCGCAGCTTTCATCCATTCACAACAGTTCAATCACAAACACATCAATCAACATGCGTTCCTCCATCATCTTCGCCGCGCCCTTCGTGGCCGCCGCCTACGCTCAGAGCAGCGACGCCGTCAACACGACTGTGAGTATTCGCAGCTTCACACACAAACATTTTGCTCGTTCGCATTGCTGACATGCAACTCCCAGGTCGTCGATGTCTCTAGCGGCAGCACCACAGTCCAGTCTACTGTCTCGTACTCCAATGGCCTCACCTCCTATCTCACCATGACCAATTCCAACGGTGTGATCACTGGCATGCCCGCCGTTGAGACCGCGCAGTCTGACCTCCCCGCCGCTGTCACTGCTCAGCCCTCCGTCGCCACCATCCCTGCTGGTCTTCCCGAGGGTGTCACCCACATCGCCATCAACATCTCCCGCTCTCTGACCTCCTTCGAGGTCTCGGTCGGCAGCTCCACCACTGTTGTCGTCGACGAGCCTTCTGGCGCGACCATCGTCTCCGGCGCCACCGCGACTGGCACCGCGACTGACTCCAGCTCGGACTCATCATCCACTGACAGCTCGGACAACAACGACGACTCATCCTCCTCCAGCGATGCAAGCGGCACCAGCGACTCCGAGTCTTCCGCTTCCAGCACCGGCGATGCCGCTGAGTCCACTTCATCAGACTCCTCTGCCGGCCACCTCAAGATGGCCTCCGCGGGTGTCCTCGGCTTCGGCGCCCTCGTCGCCGCTCTCCTGTAAGATCGTGCGAGCAGAGCACGCCATAATGACAAGAACATGCGGGACTGGGGGTTTGGACATTGCTGTTTTTCGAGCGTTTTCCTCTTTACTTTTCGTTTCGTTTCGCGGCGGAGATTCTTCGTCGCTTTTTTTCTTACTCTCTCTCTCTATTTTTTCAAGTCGTAATGTTGATGGGACACAGTCGTCGGTTATGAGGTTTTGTGAATCGGCCAGGCGGCCATTGGGCATAATGCGGTGATGCTACATACTGGAATCAAAAGTATTCAGACGACAACACATACCTTCTTTCCGTTATTTGCGGTGGAATGATGGTCAGTACCTCGCAGTGCATTTTGTTTGCGATCGGATCGCACAGCGGACTTCCGTCTAGTCGACAGCATGGGCAATTTCGCCAGTCTTGAAGGGAGCAATACCTTGTCCTTGCAAGACCATGATAATATTGTATGATGTCGTTGACATTTATTAGAGGATCAAATGCTGGAAAAACTTCGCTGTGAAGCAAACCTCCGCGGTGGGCCATTCCACTCTCTCCACAAGTGATGAAAGTTGGCTCGTTGGCTCTGCGACGCCACCCAAACGCAGCCGCTTGGAGGCACAAGCTGCAGGAGCTCAAGAGACCCGCGGTAAGAGAGGCATGCCACCACGTTTCTCTCTGCGCTCCGTCATCGGACAATCAACCCATCACACATCTAGACCGCTAGCTCGAGCATTCCCACGATCTTTCACACTCACGGCCGCCAGAATGCATGAGAACACCATGGACGAGTCGACTCTGAAGCAGTACCTCGCCGACGATCCGCCTACCATCGTGCCGCTGTCTATCAAGCCTCACTTCGAGGCTCTTGACTCCAAACAGAAGAAGTATGCCCACTATATTAGCAGGGCGGCTCTTGCTGGTACCAGAATCAACTTGAGACAAGTCAGTCCCGAGAGTGAGGCCATTTACGATTTCATCATCGAGCTGCACAAGTGCTCCAACGGTATGTTTGCTCTGGCTGTACCATCAAGTTTCGCCATGCTGAAGATTCTCAGGTGACTGGAAGCAAGTGCAATCCAAGACTGGCATCTCGGACGAGGATCTCAAGCACTTCCTCAACTATGCCGCCCAGTTCATCGGCAACACAGGCAACTACCGCTCGTTCGGTGACAGCAAGATCATCCCTCGCATCCCCAAGGAGAGCTTCGCCAAACTCGCGACTGCCAGTCAGAACGCCGAGAAGCTGTACAGCACTTTCAAGGATGACCTGTACCAGTCCAGCATTGCTCGCATGCACCTCGGCTACCCGGACAAGGGCCATGTGTCGACGTACTACCCTGACTCTCCCAACATCACGACCGAAGAAATTACTTACACGGCCGACTTCCTCAAGGAGAAGGGCTTGCTGCCCGAGAACACTCGCATGCGCAAGACCTCTTCTGGCGACTTCGAAGTCCTCATTGCTTCAGCCGTTACTGACCCTACGGCTCGTGATATCAAAGAATCCGAATGGACTCTCTCGGGCCCTCTGGAGGGCAAGAAGCTCCGTCTGGTCTTCGGCGACCATGGCGTCGAGATGGGCAAGATCGCCCGCAACCTCACGGAAGCGAAGAAGTACGCCGCCAACCCCGAAGAAGACGCCATGCAAGGCGAGTACGTCAAGTCGTTCCATGACGGCTCCATGGAGGCGCACAAGAGTTCTCAGCGTCACTGGATCAAGGACCTCGGTCCTGCTGTCGAGAGCAACATCGGCTTCATCGAGACCTACCGTGACCCCCACGGCATCAGGGGAGAATGGGAAGGCTTTGCCGCTTGTGTGAACAAGGAGAGGACCAAGGCGTTTGGCAAGCTGGTCGACGCTGCTCCTGCGCAGATTCCCAAGCTTCCCTGGGGCAAGGACTTCGAGAAGGACAAGTTTCTTTCTCCTGACTTCACCAGCTTGGAAGTCATCACATTCGCCGGCAGTGGTATTCCTGCTGGAATCAATATTCCCAACGTACGTGACATCAATTACCCACTCATGACATGCCGTACTAACACCTGACTCTCCATCAAGTACGACGACATCCGCCAAAGCGAAGGCTTCAAGAATGTCTCCCTAGGCAACGTGCTTAGCGCCTCAGCGCCCAAAGAACCCGTCCCCTTCATCAAAGACTCCGACCAAGACGTCTACGACAAGTACAAAGACGAAGCCTTCGAAGTGCAAGTCGGCCTTCACGAACTCCTCGGCCACGGCTGCGGCAAACTCCTGCAAGAAACCTCCGCAGGAAACTACAACTTCGACATCTCCAACCCACCGATCAGCCCCGTCGACAACAAGCCCATCAGCACCTGGTACAAACCGGGTGAAACCTGGGGCACAGTCTTCGGCGGCATGGGCCCGAGCTACGAAGAATGCCGCGCCGAGTGCGTCGCGATGAGCCTGTGCCCTGACTTCTCCATCTTGAAGATCTTCGGCTACGGCGACGGCAGCGAGGACTTGCACGGCCCCGCGGGCGACATCCTGTACGTCTGCTACCTGCAAATGGCGCGCGCGGGTGTCGCCGCCCTGCAGTTCTGGGACCCGGCCTCGCGCCGCCACGGCCAAGCGCACATGCAAGCGCGCTTCGCCATCTTGCAAGTCTTCCTGCGCGCGGGCGGGGATTTCTGCAAGTTGGAACACGGCAAGCCCGATCTGAGCGACTTGACAATCTCCCTGGACCGCAGCAAGATCGCCTCGCACGGTCGACCGGCGATCAACGATTTCCTGCAGAAACTGCACGTTTTCAAGGCCACAGCGGACCTCAAGCGTGGTAAGGAGTTGTATGAAGAATACACCGCCGTGGATGAGTGGTACGCGACCAAACTGAGGCCCGAGGTCATCAGGCAGGCGAAGCCGAGGAAGGTGTTTGTGCAGGCTAACACGGTGCTGGAGGGGGAGGAGGTGGTGCTCAAGGAGTACGAGGCGACGGCGCAGGGGATGATTAGGAGTTTTGCCGAGAGGGAGTATGTTTAGACGACACTTGTCGGTGTGCCGGTCTGGTGGTGGTAGCATGAAGATTGACGGTGTTCTACGGGCGCCGTAACGACAAGAGCATAGATGATCATTTCCGTAGAGAGTGGAAAGCATCGCAAAAATCACACGTGATCAGGGAGATTCCCCACAACTTGACTGATGAGAAGAGATCGATAAGTTTCGCGCGCACTTGTCTCTGTGAACCTCCCAGCGCCGTATACAAAGGTAGTCCCAACTCCCTTTTGCCATTCCCGCTTTCTCATTTCTCGTGCTCCTTTTCATCATATAGGTGCTTACATGTTCTCACTCACCTACCCAAACCTTCCAATGATAAACATTCGAGGATTTCTCGCATCACCCGAACCGTCTCAACCCCACCATAATGTAAATATACCGGTGCACAAAACCTCACACCTCAAAACAACACAGCATCCTGGAACCTCTTCTCAAAATTGAACGCTTTAGATGATGAAAAGAAGATGCCGCTATACGATCTCAAACTCATAGAAAACATAAGGCTCAAACCCTTGGTCTGCCGAGAATCCCGCGCCGGCCATTTCCTGCTGCATGCCCGCGTCGTCCTGCTTGGGTTTGCCGTTCTTGTCCCGGCTGACCGCGTTGCCGCCCAAGTCGCCGAAGCGGGCGTCGAGGTTGGCCTTGGCTTTTTTGGCGCGCTTGCCGTCGGTCTGGAAGAGAAGAAAGAACCGTTAGTATTCTTGAACGTAGAGTGGTGGTCAGTGTCGATGAGGCCTACCTTGACAATACCCGCGACGAAGTTCAGTGGCAAACCGTACCGCAGCACGGTCTCGACGAAAACGCGCAGGGCGAGAACGTGCATCCAAGCCATGACGGCGTCGCTGTAGCCGGTACGGCCGAGCCTCAGAGCCTCGCCCCAGACCTTTCTCTCCTCCTTTTCGAGCTTGCGCAGCTCCTCCTCCTCGGCCTCGCGGCCTCCCTCGTGGAATTTCCACTCGCGCGGCGTCCACCTGCTCTCGCGGCACTTGTGCAGGAACTCGGCGGCGTGCTTCTTGAATACCGTGACGGCGTAGAGGTGGAACTCGTCGTCCTTGGCGAGCAGGCTGGCGCTGCGCGGCACGACCATGGGCGCGAGGGATTCGTAGGTGTGCAGGAAGTCCTTGACCTGTTGGGTGGGCACGGCGATCAGGTGCTGCGCCAGGTATTCCGAGGCGTCGGGCTGGAGAAGCCATTCAGGATTGACGATGGAGGTGAGGGATTTCTGCGACAGGTTGCCGGTTTTGCTGCGCTGAAGGCTGGCCAGGTTGGTTTTGGTGGTGTTGTATTGGGCGAATTTGGACTTGACGTCTGAGTCCACGGAAGACAGTTCGGATTGCAGGGAAGACAGGAGCTCGGCGATGGGCTTGTCGGCGCGGTATTTGACTTTGTTCCATTGGAAGGACTGGAGGTAGGATTCCACCGGTCCTGCGATGTTTTGTCAGCCTGATACGAACAACTTTTGATATATATATCCTTGCATCACTGGCTAAACATACGGTCATTTACCACTTTCTGCTCTTGAATCTTATCATCGTCGCCTTCCAGCAGACCGCGCAGCGAATCGGCTACCTTGTCGACCACACCTCTGCATCCTCCTTCCAACCGTGCGAGCTCATCTGCTTGTTGTACCAGGGCATCCAAAGTTCCGATCTTAAAATGGGGGATGTTGAAGGGGTATGTGGTGCCGTTGTCGGTGGTGACGGCACTGCGGAGGGTGGTGAGAGCTTCGGATGCGTCGCCGGAGGATGATATTGAGGCCGGCAGCGAGACGAGGTAGTATGTCTGCGGCGGCATGGCGGAGAAGGGAGAACAGGGGGGGAGGGGAGGGCGGTGGGTAGCGGTTCTGATAGCGGGTGCGGCGGTGGGTGGGTGGTGAGCGCTTGGGTGGAGCAGCAGCAGCGATGTATGGGAGTTTGGATGTCTTGTCTTGCCTCGATCTGGCTGTAGCTTCCACGACCTGAGCCAGAGCCAGGCGAAGGGCGGACTAGAGGCGAAGGTGACGTGGGGAGGAGCAAGCTCGGGCCCGGGGCTGTTTCCACCTTCTAAACCGAGTGGTGGTATGTCCTGGTCCATTTGTACTCGCTCGCGCCCTGTAAGTAACAACGGCTATTTGCCTTGCAAAACCTTCTCTTCCTTTTCTTCTTGATTCATCTGACTGTGCAAAACTCTCTCACAACACCTCAATCCAAAGATCCTCCATTGACCATCCGAGGGAGTGATTCCCGCATCTCCACACTCATTGACCTGGCTTATCTAGAGCTCTCGCAATGTCTGTTTCCAGAGCGGCAATGAGGCCGTTGAGGCCGCTGGCGCGCGAAGCAAGACTCGCCAACACATTTAGAAGAAGCCTTGTCACTGCGACGGCAAGACCGACATCCGTATGCGCCTCGCGACCGAGCCCGGCAAAGGCCATTGAGCGTCCTACCCCACGCATGCCCTTCCGCCAGCAGGTCCGCCACCAGAGCAATGAGATTACTCCCTCGCCCACTCTCTACGATGACAGCAATTTGGGAAAGACCGATTTGTATGACTTGCACCTGAAGCACGGCGCGAAGATGGTTCCCTTTGGTGGCTACCACATGCCCGTGTCGTACAGCGATCTCGGCGTCGGCGAGAGCCACAAGTGGACTCGCGAAAAGGCTTCCATCTTCGACGTCGGCCACATGGTACAATATCACGTCGAGGGTCCCGGTGCTGCCGAGTTTCTCGAATCTATCACTCCCGCTGGAGTTAAAGCCCTCGAACCTGGCAGCTCTACCCTCAGCGCTCTCTTGCACCCAGTCACCGGCGGCATTGTCGACGACTGCATCGTCACTCGTCTTGAGAAAGAGCTTTTCTACGTCGTCTTGAACGCCGGATGCCGCACGAAGGATCACGAATTCCTCAACAAGGCTCTCGCCAATTGGGACAATACTGTTAACCCCGTCGTCACATTCCGCCACCTCCAAGCCGACTCGAAGCCCTACGGTCTGATCGCCCTCCAAGGCCCGATGTCCAAGGACATCCTCAAGTCCGCCCTCTCCCCAGCCTGCAAAGTCAATTTGGACAAATGGTACTTCGGCGAATCCCGACACATCACTCTGAACCTCCCCGACGGCGAGAGCCTGCCCATCGTCGCCGCACGTGGAGGCTACACCGGCGAAGACGGCTTCGAGCTGTCCATCCACCCTTCGCAAACCGTCTCCGTAACCGAAGCCCTGCTCCAAGTCGGCGGCACGGACAGACTCCGCTTCGCCGGCTTGGGTGCCCGCGACTCTCTGCGCCTGGAAGCCGGCATGTGTCTGTACGGGCACGATCTCGATGACACGACCACACCCGTCGAAGCGGGCCTCAGCTGGATCATCCCCAAAAACCGCCGCTCGACCGAAGGCTCCGGCTTTAACGGTGCCGAAACCATCGTCCCGCAACTGACGCCGCGCTCCAAAGGCGGCGCGGGCGTGCAGCGCCGTCGCGTAGGCTTGGTGGTCGAAGGCGCACCGGCGCGCGAGGGTGCAGAAATCTTAGACGCGGACAGGAATGTTATCGGTAAGGTCACATCCGGCTGTCCCAGCCCGACCATGCGCCAGAACATCGCCATGGCGTACGTGAAAGACGGCCAGCACAAGTCGGGCACGGAGTTGCAGGTTTTGGTGCGTGGCAAGCCGAGGAAGGCGGTTGTTACGAAGATGCCGTTCGTTCCGAGTAAGTACTTCAAGGCTGGTTTGACGCCTGGTTAAGCGAGGACTAGGAGTTGGAATAATGCGCAGATGGCGTGGAAGCGTGATGACTTTAGTTATATTGCTGTTAGACGACAAAAAGAATTTCAAGATCTTGCGGATGTTCTTTTCCAGAGAGAAGCGCAGTTCCGCTCATTGCAGATAACGTTGTTCAAAGGCCCTCAAATCTCTTCCCCGTTGGAAACCCGACAAAAATTAGGAGGTATAATTCGCTGACCTTTTTTTCTGTGGTTCTGTCTGTGATAAGCTCCAATCAATCTCTCCATCTCATTTCAGATCGCACAAACAATAATGAAATATTGAGGGTAGTAAGCTGCTACATGTACACGGCTCTCCAGACTTTCGATCGTCACAAAGCTTAATCCCATCAAGGATGGCATGCAGCTCGGCTCATGCGGATAGCTTACGGTGCGAAGGGCAGAGCGATGATGTTGATGTCTTTCAATGAGACGTCAGAGGATGAACTCTGCTGGCGTCCTGGGTACAAATATAGGTAGATATATAGCTAAACGTATTCCCGCGCAGAGCTGGCGTTGGAGCTCTACCTTTGTCTGCCCATTATATCGTCTCGTCCGTTTTTCCTATTTGAATAAGCAACAGTATCACCGACCTACCCATTCCCCAGACCGTCAAGCATCAAGAATCAACATGTCTGGAGGTACTTTTGCCCTTTCCCCAACAACATTGTCTCCATCCCGCTCCCACCCTACCTGCCTACCTACATGTACCCTGGCCACTCACGACTAACACCATGCCCCAGAAGAGCACAAACACGGCCTCGTGGACAAACTCTTCCACCACTCCAAAGACGGCGACAAAGAGCACGAAGCCTCGTCTGAAGAACCCACAGGCGGCTCTGCTGCGCAGCAGGGACAGGAGCACAAGGAGAGCGAGAAGGTATGACTCTACTTTACTTAGCGTTTTTGGGTCTTGTGGTGGGACGGGACAGATTGTGGGTTCGTCGTACCGAGCTGATTTGGTTTTCGAGTAGGAGAAATTCAAGGATTACATGAAGAAAGACGAGGAGCAGGTCGAGGAGGGGAAGGAGTATGGGGGTTTGATGTGAGAGAGATCTGGAAGGGAGGCGGGAGGTGTTTTTTTCGGGCGGAAAACTGCGTTGTTGGGATGGATGGGGCTCTCTCTGTCTCCTGAGACTGGATTGGAGGGGATTGTGGTTGTGTATCATTGGACTGGTCACGAGTGATCGTGGAGTATTGGGGATTCGAAATGAAGCTGCACTTGCATTTTTCCATTTGCGGGAAGGAATGGTTGGGTATTGATTTGCCTTGTTGGCTGATAGAATACAGGCGTTCGAAAACTGATGTCGGGGTTCAGGCGCTGTGGATGGAGTCTGGTGTCAATGATCGGCGAGGACAGATCATCGCTGTGCATTTGTGTGTTTGGTTCTTTGGTGGGTTGCTAAGAGAGTGGAGAGACATGTCGGTTGCATTCGGAGCTGAAGTGAAGCGACTCGATGTCAATGAAGTGTTTGAAGCGTCGACGTCGATCTAGCCGCAGCTCATCGGTCAAGATTGATAGTCGCGGAATGTTGGCCCAATCTGATTCTGTACTCGGGGGACAACTGTTTCAAAATCCGCGATGTGCTACTGCGATCGCCATGGAAATGCGTGCTTTCTGGTTCGTTGCCTTGTTTTATCACATTGTAGGTAAGCTCGATGATAGCAGACTTCTTCTCTTCTCTAGCCAATCCATAGAAGCACCTAGCTTACTGTAGGGTTGGTCTTGGATCACGCTTTGATGGGCGAATGTCTGCGTGTACCATTGCCAGCCGATTTAATGATGGATTCATCAAATGCAACTTCTTCGATTAGAGGTTGTAAACATTCGAGAACGACCTGGATGATATAATAGCATGAGTCACGCAGATTGAGCAAAGGTCGGAGAGTGTAAATCCATGGGCAGTCAGAGCGATTAGTACAGTCCCCTGAAACACCCGTCTTGTTCCGCCTTCAAAACCAGATAGAAGCTGACAAGATTGATTGGTGATGCAAACCACGGGTGCGAGCAGAGGTTGTTCCTGGGCTAGTAAAGTCACTTGAGGAACAAGCACTGCGGGCGAGGCGGATGAACCGGGCTTGTCCTGATCTGGATTAGCCTGAAGAAAGGGTTGTTTGTTGTGATGTCTGTTGTTGCAACAGTAGTGCGGCATAGAAATGAAGTAGAGAGCAAACAATAAAAGGAGAAGAGTATCACGTGAATCTTGGAGAAGAGAACTTGAAGTGATCGTGGGATCGGGCAGAATCGAGGATGTTGGTAAGTGGTTCATGCAGGTTGCCGTCATTGCACTGCCAGCGATGCGGTCTTCGCCCCGTCGCCTGATCAAGGAATGGGAAGAAGAAGACGAGTGGGAGAAAGTGATGCCATTTCCCAGCCATCTCCCTTTCGCCTCGATTCTGCCTTTTCTTCCATCGCCATTCTTCTCTCCCAATAAGAGTCAATCCCCATCCCCTCAGGCCCATCACATTCCTGCCCGAGGCTGCCCAACACCCAACATCACCCCACCGCAGCGATCGCGAGCATTCTCCGCAGCAGCGCCAGCCACACGCTACAAGGCTACTCGCACATCAGCACATGCACGAAATCGCCCGTTATTCGCCCTACACTGCACAGACGTTGGCGTGAAACGAGAAGAACCATACGTCATCCCCGTCTCAGCCTCGTCTAGTGCACAACCTGGGCCTTTGAACAGAGCAGACTGGCAGAGAAGTGGTGGCAGCAAAGTGGGCGTCGAGTGAAGCCTGACGTGCCGTAAGCCTCTCTCGCTCTGTCACCTTCATTTGGCGGGGCAGGCACGCCGCGAACCTTCTGCCCTCCCGTCACTCACAACTCTAAACTCTCTCCATCAACTCTCGACCTCAACTCCAATCCCACTTGCGACTATCCTTCTTCTCTTTACTCACCACTCATCTCCCCACCTACTCACCGTCAACCTCTTTTTATCGATCCCCCCACCCACTCATTACCCCGCGGCATCGACCGCCCAACCTTCGTCATGTCAGCCTACAACGATGACTACGACGAGCCTCGCCGCTACCGCACAACTCGCACCCGCCAGCGTGACCGCGACGAGCCCGACTTCATGCGCGAGGAAACCTACATTGAACGCGGCAAAGGCGCAGGCCCGCGCGATCTCGTCTTCCGCGGCCGCGACGACAGCATCGAAGACATTCCTCGCGAATTCCCTCCGCCAGCTGCCCGTGACTATCGCAGATCTCGCAACTACGACGATGAATACTCCTCTGCCCCGCGCCGTGCCAGGAGCACCGCCAGCCGCAGGGATCGTGACTACGACGACTACAGCGACAAGTACACCGATTACGGCGCTCCGGCTGCCGCCGGCGCTGCAGGGTACGCTGCTGGACGCGGCGGCCGTCACCGTCGCGACCACAGGAGGGACGACCGCGACTACGATTCAGAGTACTCCAGGTCGCCGCCACGACGTGAGAAGCCTGAGCGCCGCAAGTCTGGCCTCGAAGATGCCATCAAAGCCCTCGGGCTTGGTGGCGTCGCGGCAGCCGTGACCGGCAAGGGCGATAAATCCGATGTTCGTTCTCGTTCTACCAGGTCCAAGTCTCGCCGTAGACGCGGATCGTCTTCCAGCTCTCGCTCCCGCAGCAGAGACCGTGGTCCCAAGAAGAATCAAACCGAACGTCAGTGGGCACAGGCAGCGCAGGCCGCTGTCATCGCCGGTGCTGTCGAAGCCTTCCGTTCTCGCAAGGAGCCTGGCCCCTGGACTGGCGACAGAGGAAAGCGCATTGCCACTGCTGCCATTGGTGCTGGTGGTATTGACAAGTTCCTCGACCGCAACCCGGACGAGAAGAGCAAGCGTCATCTCGCCGAGGCTGTCGTTGGTGGTCTAGCAGCAAACCGTCTTGCCAATGGCCCACGTTCCAAGTCTAGGGGGAGGAACGCCGACAGCCGTCCTGGTTCTCCCGACAGCTTCCGTTCAGGTCGCTCCGGTCGTTCAAGAAACCGTGGTGGCATCCGCGGTCGATCACGCAGCATCATTGATAGGTTCAGGGGTCGCTCGCAGTCCCGAGGCAGGGCCGGCAGTGCCGACGACAAGGAAGGCGGAGGACATGGTGGTATCAAAGGCCTAGTTGCCGGTGGAGCCCTCGCTGCAGCAGGAAAAGCAGCCTACGACCGAGTGCGTTCCAAATCCCGCAGGCGACGCTCGCCTTCCTCCTCATCTGCAGATTCGTACGTGCCCTCCCGCACCCGTCGCCGAGACCGACGTCGCTCACCACGTTCAGATACCGGCGGGACTACTCGCCAGAATCCCGCTACCGGGCGCCGTCGCGAGATTCAAGATACTCGCGATACTAATAACGACTACGTCCCACACGGCGCGCTCACTCGCGGAGCGGCCGGTGGCGCCGGCCTCGGCGTCGCAGGCGTGGGTGGCAAGAACGAGACCGGTAAAGAAGCCAGTCTGAGTGACAGTAGTAGTACCACCGACATGGAAAACAAGAGGAAACGGATGCGCGGGAAGGAGTTTTTGACAGCTGGTTTGGCTTCGATTGCGACGATTCATGCGGCACACGGTATTTATTCATCAATGGAAGCACACGAAAAGCGCCACCGTCTGGTCGCAGAAGGCGAAATGACACCAGAGGAGGCGCGCAAAAAACAAACAAAGGCATGGGTTCAGGATGCTGCAGCGGTCGGTATTGCCGCGCTAGGTATCAAGGGAGCGTTCTCAGAGTGGAAAGGAATGAACGAACAGAGGTATGTGGGATTGCTTGACTAACATCAGCCCGCCATCGCCACGACCGTCGACTAAAATCTCTTCACAGACGCGAAATCAAACAAATCGAGCAACGCAAGCGCGAACGTCGCAAGCGTGTCGAAGCAAAGAAACGCAAGGAGGAAGCGGACCGCGAAGAGCGCATGATGCAACTGATGGCTCAAAACCCGCAAATGATGCTGCAGCAAGGTGGCGGTATGCCCATGATGTCTGGCGGCATGTCAGGCATGCCAATGTCAATGTATGCTCCGCAAGGACCTCCCCAACCGCCACCGCCAGACAACAGCGGCAATCCCTACGCTTCGACGCCGTACAGGAACGATCAGCGGTACTAGCAACGCCGACGCAACTCCTGGTATGAGTATTTGAGAGGCGCTCGCATTTGAGCTCCTGTCAGAACTTTGATCGAGTCTCGACGTTGCCTCTTTTCGACTCGACCTTACGATTGCATGCCCTACATCAGACACGACGCAAATGACCTCTACGACATTTTCCTTCGCCCACGGCCCAACCACGAAATCTTCACGTCTTGAGCTCTCGACGAGCCTCTACCCCGGACACTTGGTTTCTTTTCTCACTTTTCAGCCTCTCTGTCCGCACCCCTCCCCTTGCCCACCAAGCATGAGCGACTCAGCGAATCGAAGCGAAGCATGCTCATTACGGATTCCCATTCCCCCAACACCACGATCGAACGAGAACCATGACCCTACAATACACCGAACCACGTCACATCACATCACGACACGAAACAAACGGAGCATTTCACCTTTCTCCTTTTTTCTAGCTGGATTGAGCTGGATTTCTCCCAAGTTTGGCCTTGCCATTGCGGTTGTTCCGGCGAAGGAAATCCAGTTTGTCTTGCTTTATTTTTTTCTTTCCCTCAATTCCCCTGGTTTTCCTTTTCCTTTTCCTTTCCTTTCCCTGCGGAAGGCCCGAATGCTTTTCATTCTAGATCACGAACCCCCCACGACAATGATGACGACGATTGAAGACCTTGCACAAGCGGGGTATGGAGCGGGAGGCTTTGCTTTTACCTTTTCCTTTCTGAATGCTGAACGACGGTATGCAATTGACATGGGAGAGGTGAAAGAAGGTGGCCCTTTTGGCGACGTAGTTTACACTTCAATTCGAAAACTCTCAAGAAATTTCGAGTCTGATGTGATGTGGTGCTGTTGATGATGATAACGATGTCTTTCCTTCGTCTTCGCCGACATAGTTCTCATCGCCTGCGGATTGGATGAGTGATGATTGATCGATCGACCAAGTTGAGTGAACATGATATTGGGAACGAATCGATTTCTTTGGAATTGCATGGTTTATTTTTTTCTTTTTTTTTTTCTTTTCGATACTTTGTTTTGATAAGTTGAGGAAAGCCTTGGGCGGTAATGATACATACATACAAATCCCCCCCTTCATCCTCCTTGAACCTCTATGGAAGAGAAAAGGCAACTGGTCAGTTGCCGATCGAACGGACTTGCATTCTTCTTCAATGTAATCCGTCTCTTTCCGGATCTCCAACACGAGAGAGAGAGGAGCTTATTACATACATAGAAAAGGGGAGAAAAAAAAAAA